>WSTJ01000914.1:0-16688 GCA_019623705.1 Ceratobasidium sp. 428
ACTACTGCACAGTAGTTCACAGTGACCCACAGCTGGACATACACTACACAGAGGGTCACAGTAGTGGTATTGCCACTTGTGGTTTTGCTGATGGCCGCTCTATAGACAGGATACTTTGGTACCTTGCCATGAAGGCTATCGCAACTATGAGGGTCTATGTAGTCTATGTAGGACCACATAGATGGAGACGCTTTCTGCTGATGTCCCATGTCCAAACACGGCATATTGAGCCTTAGTTTTCTCAAGCAGTTTTTATTTATCAAAAAGACAAGTATATAGCCATGCTCGTGAGCTAAACACGCATCGAACGAGTGCTTTGTCTTGTCCTCAGGTCCATTTTCAAGCACTCTATCCACTCACACACAGCGGGTGCTATTTCACACTTCATTTACGGCCTCCGGACTATCTAACGGCGCGATTCCGTTCCCCTAGCGTAGCTCTACATTTTGAGCCATTCAGCTTATCTCTCCGATCTTATTTGAGCTGTTTACGAAGCTTTTTGTGCAGCTGACTGTTTTTTTTTCGCCGCATGCCGGCCACTTTTTTGCATCCGATTCACCAACTTCGGCAGTGTCTGAGCCATATCGTGCTCATATCTCACTCAAACTTCTTGATACGTAGCTCGTTCGAATCGCGCAGCCGACGCGCATCCAGCGGTGGACTTATCTCTTGGAATGGGGGAGCTCGGACGACCCATGTTCGACTGAACGCGCTTAATTTGTATGTGATCTGATGCGCCTTTGCGCTGCGATTCTAACGGTACACTTCATTTGCTTCTAGCTGGAGAACTGGGGGTTGTACAGCTGATTTAGGCGTCGATATAATTTTTTTTTTCTCGGGAGCGCTCGTAAGCGCCGACCCGAAACCGTTTTGCAAATCGCAATAAGTCCCTCAAACAAGGCGGTGATGCGAGCGTCCGAAGTTTCGTCCCGTGGCTTGACAGATGTTACCGCCTCTGTATAACGTCTCAATATGACAATAGCCTGGAAGGCTTCATTGGACGGCTTTCTGGTGCGTTAGAGGTACGTCTATCCTCGAAACGTTGGACTGGTTTGCTGACTGTAGTCATGCTGACCATAGCTTACCTTTTTGAAGTACATTTCGGCTGATGCGAATCCAGGTTATGCTCTCTTGCGACGTACTGCTCCCACCTTTATGCAGATAGCTTGCGCCGATCCACGTCAGGAAAAACCCCGGCGGCCAATTTGCCCGATCAGGGCAAACTGGATCGGTCACACCTCATAACCGCTAGAGGGAGCCGAATTTGCCGGCGTTCTTCCCCCGGCGCAGCTCGTTTACTCATCGTTTACCTTCGGTCACGCAAATGCGCCAGAGATGGTAAATGACACACCCTGGGGGAAAATCGTGGGTTAATTGTTAACCGTAGATGAAAATAGTATTGTCGTGACTAGTGCATCTTGGTGACTTCCTGATGACGCCAGGCCGGGCTGATACTCATGGTAATGGCACGCCGCAGTGGGTTACAAAAAAGATGTCATTCTTGTAGATACGCAATACAAAACATAAGCGGCAGAAAGATACACGGCAAAAAGACACACGGCGCAAGGACGTAGACAACACAAGAATACGCTAGCATAAGGGAGCCACAGAGTTATGAGCTGACAAGCACAAATTCGTTGCTACATACCTCAGTTGGGGTGGGCGATCAATCGGTATTGATTTGACATGCCGTAAAGGCGGGTCGTGGGAGACACGGCAAGCGCGCAAGGCCCACCTTGCTGTCTGTGCTACCTCCCGGGAAAAGGGGCCATCGCACCGGACATGACCAACGAGAACGCGGATTTTCCTCGCGTATGGAACGTTCAAGTATTCGGACGCAAAGATTACGGTCGGGACGTAAGGTGCGGGGACATAAGACGCATCAGCCACGGTTGCCGTACCGTACCAATTCGAGCTGCGTTCTCGGCATTTTGGGCGGTTGTGGCCATTTGAGGTGCGCACTGAATGCGCCAGGGCGTATCCGCGCTGGTGTGCGGGTGTGTACGCGTCGTCGCAGCCGTGGGACGACCACAAGGATCAGGGGGCGAGTCGGGGTGGCCTGGAAGGACTGGATCGGCAGCGACATATCAAACACACGCAGGGTAGTGGGGTTACGTACCAGCACGGTTGGCGGGGGTCGTTCTTGAGAGCGAGTCCAGGTGTTGCGCTTTTGGCTCAACCACGAGGGGCACGGGGCGCGTGTCTCGCGGCTTTGCCGTGTCCCGTGGGCTTTATACTGGGCACAGCAGGCCGCTACAGCCTGTTCAGCAAGTTTTGCTCATCTTGGCGATATGTGTTTGCGCTCGGGTCCAGATGCGTTGATCATCCCGTTCGGGGGACGACCGTGGGACGGAGCGGGGAGGGGTCGGAAGGGACGGGGTCGCCTAACAGGGGGAGGCAACAGGGCTGGTTTGTGTGGTTTTAGGCGTATTGACTTCGCGTGCGCAGAATAGACCTATCCACCAGGTAGCGACAAGATCGATGCTGCTAGTTATTCGTGGCCGGTGGACGATGAGAGAAAAAAGCGAAGGATTTGGGTGAGCGTACGCGGTGTATTGAGGAAGCTGAGTAAGGGGTGACGCGGCCCCTGACGCAGCCCCATAAGCGCTGATCGAGTTTGGCTACATACAAATACACTGCCGGGTGCAGAGGCAAAGTTAAATCTTTCGACGACCACCCTCCGACTTTGACTCTGACCTATTGCCCTATACACCCGACAGTAGTGCTCATCCGACATACGAAAACCAGCCACCGAATGATGACGACTTACGCGGCCCAACAAGAGGGTTCCCCGGTCCTTCCGCCACCCACCAACGTCATTAATACTGGGTCTACCTCTGCATCTATTAACGACGAGCGTCACCTAGCCTGTAAGTAAAATTTTGCACAATTACGAGCTTTGTCAACGCCCGCTGATGCCTCGCAGTCTGATTCGACATTATACACAACACCTTTCGGCACCACACCGCACATCACACGCCGGCGCCTGCGGCGCACCGTCCCGCTAGCCCGCCACGCGTGCCTTTATCTCTTCAGTAAATCACGGCAGTCGTTCGTACGTATATAACTACCTATGTCGTTCAAAGCTTGTACTGACCGCTGTTGCTACAACCTTTGCTCTCTTTCGTGGTTATCTTGTTCCCATCTTTTCTCGCTTCTTCTTACTTTTGTTCCTCTCTTGTTTCCGTTCACTTGTGCCTTTTTCGCGTCTCTGTTTTCCCTCTATCTCCTGCTCTCGCATCTTTTCTATTCGTACATGATGCAGCTCAAGTTCTTAATCTTCTCGTGGCGTGTATGTAGTAATTAAATATATCGTTGAGCTATATCTAGTGGTATATGCGCGCTTGTGGACTCTTGAGAGGCGTAAAAATCACTGCAAGTGGTATATATGCCGGGTTATTGACCTCAAAGCTATGTTATGCGCCTGTACGGGGGGTAAATTTGCCTCGGGAAGGGCAAATTTACTCCTCAATGATGCCTATTTGCCTATGTGTCAGGTAAAAGCACACACCTATCAGGGAAATCAAGTGTTATTCATTTACGAGGAGGGTAAATTTGGCACTTGGGGGGTAAATAACGACCTGTTTCAGGGGGGGGATAGAAAATGGGGAAAATGAGTAAATAACAGTAAATATCACCAAATTTACTCCCGGGGTTTTTCCTGACGCATTGTTGTGGCCGCGCCACCCCTCTTCTCGCGGCATCTCTCTCGCCCACGTAGTCGTCTCACAACAATACGAGCTAGGTCGTTTCGTATTTGTCGACATGGTCTCGAGCCTTATGTTTGGCGTCGCTCCGCTTGTCGAGTACGATACTTCCCACCCAGTCATTCGGACGCGGGAAGCGCACGCTATGGAATGGGTTCACGGCTGTCCCGTTGACTTTGCATTCTTGGTTCTGAAAATCAACACCTGGAGAGCGCAGAGCCTTGTTGGACGTGCGGCGCCGGATGAACTATTGAAGGAAATTGAGGCCGCGGCATGGGTGTGGAAACCGAGGTGTGACTACGGGCCAGATCACGAATCCTGGAAGATTATTGCTAGATTCGCGACACAAGAAGGATGGAGACATGCGGTATTGATATACTTATATCTGGTACCATAACCGCCTTTATTCCTGATTGCTGTACTAAAGTCCCATCGGCGTTTAGGGAGTGTGTGGCCTGGATAGCCACGACCTGCGTGTTCAGGCTTGCGTTCGGCAGATCAGCAAGCTTTATATTGCTACAGGCCCAGATCTTGCGGTCGGCATTCATTTCGGAATCCCTATGCTGCTGGTAAGATATAGTATATCTGTGGGTCATAGGATTAACCGAGAGGGATGACTAGAGCGCAATATGCACTCGGAGCGAGACCCAACGCGATTGCTTTCGTAGAGCCATCGCTCAAGCTGATGAACATAAGGTGTGGCTAATGAAGAGTGTTCGGCTTGGATCTGTACTCGACCATCTGTGGCATGGTCCTGCGGCAAACGGGGCGGCAGTTACTTGGGAAGATTATGTGAACTCAAGAAAGGCGGTGGTCCGGATTGATGTTTGATGTTGGGGTTTGAGAGCAGAGACCGATGGAGCGAATGGCGTAAATAGAAGTCAATACTAGGTTGGATTAGAGCGTAAATCTTCCATGCCAAAAATTCAAGCTTTCCTGCTTACTGCGGTTGTCAAAAGTTCGTGCCGATCAAAAAATAACCGCCGAAGATTCAAAAACGGTATTTCAGCTAAATCTCGGGAGCGAGAGCAGCTACCAGAAATGCAAATGCATAGTCGTACTCAGCTAATTTATGCGAACGTTTCTATGTATATATGATCTAAATAGCGATACTTTTGCCTGCACACCCAGTCAAGGGGGGTATACCCCTAAACGTAAAGCAACTGAGAGAAGTAAGTAAATTCTGTATCAGCGAATCGCTTATTGTGCATCATATGAGTATGTGTGCAAAATTTCCTGGACTTAGCTCGCCTACCGAGCAAGATATGGTCCGAGTATGTATCTTCAGAGGCAGGTTCAGGGAGAGTATGCGCAATATCTCGCCCTGTAGGCAAGCTAAGTCCGGGGTATTTTGCACACGTACTCATATGATGCACAATAAGCGATTCGCTGATACAGAATTTACTTACTTCTCTCAGTTGCTTTACGTTTAGGGGTATACCCCCCTTGACTGGGTGTGCAGGCAAAAGTATCGCTATTTAGATCATATATACATAGAAACGTTCGCATAAATTAGCTGAGTACGACTATGCATTTGCATTTCTGGTAGCTGCTCTCGCTCCCGAGATTTAGCTGAAATACCGTTTTTGAATCTTCGGCGGTTATTTTTTGATCGGCACGAACTTTTGACAACCGCAGTAACTTGACCTCGAAGCGATGACCCCGCCGAATAGGTTCGAATGTTTACTATGCACACCAGCAAAGTTACCGCGTAAAACGTCTTTGGCGACATAATAGTATGTTATATTTGCTGGGGATTACTTTCCCGCTGCAAGTTCAATACCCTAAATAGATCGACCCGACGGCGAGCTGTGGGCAGCATTGAGCTATAAGTGAACAGAATTTACATTCTGTTTGCTGGATGCGGTGCGACTTTGCCTGGGCTCTGAGCTCAGGCTTTTTTTGATAACCACTAGTATAGAATTACGACGCATGGGAATATCGTAGCTTGAGACGGTCTACGGCTCTGTATCTATGAAACGTTTCAGGGTTATGGGGTATGGTGTCGCATATACGATAGTGGACTCCATTGGATCTACTTACTGGGAGGACAATATCAAGCCGGTTGCTAGAAGTGGAGGATAGTGTGTTGGGTGCTATGAGTGGCACGCATATACTCGTCCCTTATCTCAATTACTGTGTATTCTGACAATCCCGTCAGCTTGGATGAGCAGGTAAAACCGTCAAAAACTTGAACCTAGGTAACTACTCCAAAAAGGATCCGAGCTCACCAGTTCGCTCTACATGTTTGCTTTCTTATAAAGCACCACGCAGATTCAGTTTCCCGGTTCTAGAGACTCCTGTGAATCTACGTTGAGGACGGTCGGCTGAAGATTCATATTCACAATGTGGGGTGGTTTGACTTTAGAAAAAGAAAAATGGTTGATTAAGAGTCGGGACATAGACATACACTGGATGGGAGAGATTGCCGAAATGTACATAGAGATGGGACGGCGGAAAATATTATCGTTAAACCTGATCGGGTTCAAAGTAATCTTCAAAAATGATGAAAGTTCGACCTCGTTCAGTCGGTACTCGTGGAAAGCTATCGATGCCATTATACTAAGATGCCAATTATGGATCAGGTGGCACGCTCGATCGACCTCATAGATCACTATCGGGTCCCTTTAGTTGGGACCAATGTCGTCAGTCCTGTCGTACGTGGTTGTGTCTTGTTCGCTTTCTGTTGTTTTTGTAGTTTTTTCGCCCATTCAGCTTTTCGGTACTGAGCGGCTGGCCCGAGGTGTAATCGAGCGTTGGGCCACAAATGAAGCACGAATCTGGTATTCTTGTCAGGTACTGATAAGATTGAGGAGGTAAAGAGAATTACATTGACCAGTGATCCCAAGCTTCCGGTGAACCACCTCTGCCGAGTTCAATGTCCTCGATGTGAATCTCGAAGTCATGGCGGTGCACCAACTCTCCTTGTGATTTCAGGCACTTCTCTGACACAACGATTGTGTGCACATGTAGATACGAGAGGTTCGGCATTTTTTGTCCATAGATCTGAAGCATACGTAGATTGATGCGTCGATTAGGAAGGCTAAGTTTCTTGATTCCAGAATAATTAGGCTTTAGCGAGCCCTCTTGTGGATCAGTGACTAAACTGGAAGAGCCGGCGGTGAGTCTCAGTCCCTGGAGGTAAAACAGCGAGCAAAGCCAATCGATAATTTTTGAGTAGCTGAAATCGGGGAAGATATGAAGACATAGCATGCTTAGCTCTCGAATGCTCTGGCCACGCGAATGAATTGTCACGATGATACTGTCGAGTATCCTGGGTGTAGTTCTTTGTGTGAAGCATTTGGAGAAATGGAGCGTCGCTGAAGTCAACTGAGTTGTCAAATGGGGTAACCCCCATATCCGTTGAAACGATGGAAAATCAGGAATAGAACGTAAAGCCAGATGCCGCAGTCGTGAGAATTGGTTTTCACTCGCATGTCCAACGAATAGATCTAGGCTTGACCCAAGCTCCAGATCGATTTCGAGGCTTTCTAGATGAGAAAGCTGTGACAAGGCTCGGTTCTCTAGCATAAACAAGCTGGTCGATAGATTTCGTATGGGAAGTGGTGCAAAACAACTAAGTAATAGGTCAGATTCTGGTTCCGTCCAACCTATATTTTCATTAGAGCGAGGGCCGCAATACATCTCCAGAGTGTGTAAGCGAGGGCATTTTTCTGTAATGACCTGAAGTGTCGACAGAACTGTATATTGAGACATTTGGTGTGTTTGTTCAGTATTCGAGGGCACGATTCGATACGTAAGTATTGAAGGTGAGAGGAAGAGGTGGAGTATCATATGTCGAGAATTGGAGTTATTGCTTAGCCATTTGAGATTATCGAATGAGAGCGTTAGCAACTTTGGCAAAAGCGGTGCATGAGCCAGACTTCCTTCGAGATACATTAGTTCCGAGAAGGTATAGGTATAGTCTCGAAGTTTGAAGAACTCCAAGCGCTGAACGAATTTGGCGTGGAAGCTGAAGCGGGTCATATCAGCATCATTGAGGGCGGGTAGGATCTGACAGGGGTCGGTAAGAAACACTCACAGTCGACGATGCTATGACTTAAAATTTTGACAGTTTGAGACCTATGGTTGACCTTAATTGATACTCCAGGCAAAAGAGCAAATAGCTGTTCTGCACCTCGCACATCTCGCCAGAAGCAGGGCAGCATTTTATCATAGAAGCGTCGGCAACTAAGCAAGAGCCCATACCCAGAGCGAGTTTCTACTGCTGCATCCACAACGGCTTCGACGAGCTCTGGAACCAGAGTAAACTTTGTGGACATGATACAATGAGGGGGATCAGGGTGGAATCCTCACCGAGAGCTGGCGCCTATTCGTATTGGACTGTCGATGAGTCACTGTTGTATGACTCAGCCGGATGTTCGTCGAACCTCTCAACCGTCACCACCACTCCGCGCCACATTGTTCGGACTATAGGCTCTTCCTTACATCCATCGAAATTCTCTACTTACAACATTCTGCTAAGGCTCAATTGCAACTTCTAGCACAGCATTCCGACGTTTCATGTACTCGCATAAACCTGGTCCCCGCGGCCAAAGCTGCCTTACTTGTCGTCAGAGGTGATTGCGTCCTATTTTATATTCGTAAACACTAATCGGTGACTTTATAGCCATGATTATGCTTGGATAGGCGGAAGAAATGTGATAAAACAAGACCTACGTGTGAACGCTGTACCAGAGGGGGGTTCGAGTGCCTCGGGTACGATAATATCGAGGGCGGCAGTCAAGATATGGAGATCACACAAGTATCATGGAAAGGGACCAATATTGAACCCAAGCCAACTCTTTTGAGGCCGGTTGGTCTTTCGAGGGACCCGCGCATTGCAGCCTCGGTAAATGGCTTGAGGCGTGACCAGTTTGTGTACTAATCACCTATATCTGGAATAGCCCCTCGACCCATCGCGCCAGAGTCCAAACTTGAATACTCCAAAATGCCGGTCCGACTCGCCTAGAACATCTTACTCCAATCCCCTAACGCCTCGTACTACCCAGAGCACTTTCCCAACATACTTAGGCCAAGACTGTTTTGCAAATGTAAATCATGGAGGAACATGGTCCTCCAATGGCCCGACCATTTTCGGCTCTATGAACGAGGTTTATTTCAATGACCTGTGGCCACAAGATCAGTCTCAGAGTGTTGTTCAACCAAGATCTTCGTGGATACGCAATCCCACCCTTGGCCGGTCCAATATGGATCAACATCTGAAATCTCCGATTGGAGTCAAGGATTTCACCAGGATGGCGAGCTTACTCTGCCGCTCAATCCCGCCCACTGTAGGCGGTGACGCGTCATTGAGAGGAAGTCATATCTTGTTTATCCTGGACGAATGTAAGTTGCTACGAGCTGTCGAAATTATTGAAACTTATAGTATTCTAGACGAAAGACTCCGCCTTTGCAAGTTCTTCCTTCCTCTGCCGCCATCAAAAAAAGGCATGTTGGTTTCTCGATTGGAGAATTCTGGAACAGCGCTATGGCTTATGTATCTTGGCGCGAAGATACTTCGGGCCCTTTCCGAGTCCTCAAGCTCCAGCATAGTTCAGCCATACGTCCATTGGATTAATAAATTTGATCAGCAGGCTACAAGTCTCTGTCAAAATGCATCGCTTGATGATCTTGGGAACCGGTTCACGGCATTAATTGAGGTGAGTCAGTTGGTTTACCACTAGAGTAGGATATTTAGAACTCTTCCAAGCTTTCATTTCTTAAGTTTGTTGTCGTCGGTTGCGCCGCGGGATACTCCGTGCTTCGTCGATCAGCCCCTATGTTTTTCCAGCTCTTTGCCGCCGACCCATCATTATGGTCCGAGCGAAATGGCCACCTCCTCATCTCTCTTTCTCGAGCACTCTCCGCGGAGCGTTACGAAATACGCCGATTCGTATTCTATGACACCATGCTCGCATTAGTGCTAGGTCTCCCCCCATTAGTCGAATACGACTCCAGCGAATTTCCGATCATATCCAAGCTTGTAGAGCCTCTCGATGGGGTCCATGGTGTTCCAATTGAGTTGATTGTGAATATTGTTCAAGTGAACGCTTGGAGAGCCGCACATCTGGATGTACCAAATACGAATGGCTGGATGGGTCTGGAGGTGCGGACGCTTACTTGGGACCCGAGGACGGAGGATATACAAGGCGGCGATTCGTGCGAGGTTGTGACTAGGCTGGCGGTTCAAGAGAGCTGGAGGCACGCAGTACTGATCTATATCTATATGGTGAGTAGTTTTGTTAGATCGTGGCTACACGGGCGCTCACCGTGTGGGTAGGGCATGTGTGGGTTACCGTCTAGCGACTTCCGAGTACAGTCATCCGTTCAACAGATTATTCGGCTGATTAAGCTCATATCCTCTGCCCCGGTTGATATTCATCTTTTCGCCCCCTGCGTTGTCGTGAGCATTCCAGTTAGGATCTTTAAACTTGTAGTCTAACTTCCATCCAGGCAGGTGTGGCAGCACAGTATGAACACCAACGAGCGACGGTTCGAGATAAACTGGAGTCGTTCTCCGGTATACGGGTATGGCTCTGTCGAGGGACGGACTTGGTGCCTGTGCTTGATCATCTCTGGCATGGGGTGGGGCGAGATGGAGGTACTGTAACGTGGGAAGACTATGTACGGTCGAGGAATGCTGTGCTTCCTATTCTGTAAATCCATTTTTTGCTGAATTATTCTTGTCACTTGTTCTGGTGAACCCTTTGATGCCAGGCATGTGGCTCAGGTCTCGCATTCCAGCTGTGCCGTAGCCTCTCGAGGTATAGGTGGGATATTTGGTGATATTCGAGTCTACTATATCTTTAGGATTATATCGCCACGCTCAAAACGTAGCTCTCGAACCTCTTCTCTACCTCATACTGCTACTCCAGATTCATTGGCCGAGTGATAGTGATGATAGCCACTCGAGCCACTTCATGATGGCGATGAATGAGTCTCCAGAATGAGTAATCACCGTGGCGGTGCTAACTAGTACCGGGTATCCTCTACCGGGCCACCACCTCCGTTACCGGCACGTTACCTAGAGCCTTTAACTTATAGGCTTGCTTCATATTACTTCAAAAGAACACTTTCTTTTCTCATTTTTGACCGAAGTCTTGCTTTACTGTACTCACGTTTAATGCACTCCCACAAACCCGGCCCCCGCGGTGAAAGTTGCTTGACTTGTCGCCAAAGGTGAATCCTACCTTCTTCTTATCCATAAACACTAATCGGTGACTTTAGAGCTACGAATGTATCTGAACTCTAAATAGACGGAAGAAATGCGACAAAAGGCGGCCTGCGTGCGAACGCTGTGTCAGAGCAGGCTTCGAATGCCTCGGATACGATTGTCAGAATGATACTGGTAGCAAAGAAGGGAATGCGACCCGGGAGCCGTGGAAAGGAGTAAAAATAGAATTCAAACAGATTGTTCCTTGGCCAGCTACCGATTTGTCAGGCAATTCTTTCGTCGCGATCGAGGTAAGCTTGCTCAGCATGTTCATCGCCCTAGCTTTCTCGTTATTGATACCAAATAGAACGACAATCATACAAGCCGAACCCCAAGGATAATATCTAGACAGATCTCGTTTGAGTCTGCACCCAAAGCTTGCTCCAACGTGCCGCAACCCCACGTGAATGATTGTTCCACCTTTGGTAGTTCGCATTGGGATCCTTCTGCGAGTGCGAGCCGTGTGGACCGAAGTGCCGCTCTAAACTCGGCTCTCCCTGGCTCTTTGAACGGGACTTGCTTTAACAAACTGTGGCCTCAGGGTCAATCTCAGAGTCTTGTTCGACCACAATTTTCTATACCACCAATTTCTACTATTAGAAACCCCTATGTCGAAGGTTCTCCAGCGCTCGTAGACCATCTCATTGAAATCATGAAGCTACTTTGTCGTTCCATCCCGCCTTCTGTTGCCGCCAACGTCTCTTTAAAGGAAAATTATTTCGTTTATATCCTAGGCGAATGTAAGTCGCTGTAGCTCACGTTTGAGTTATATTTCGCTTAGTCCCCTCATTTTCTAGATGAAACCGGGCGTATCCGCAAGTTCTTCCGGCCTCCACCTCCATCAATCAGACGTGCTCTAGTTTCCCGGATGAAAAGCTCGGGAACGACTGTATGGCTCATGTATCTCGGCGTGAGGATCTTCCAGGCTCTTTCCGAAACTGCAAGCTCCGAAGCAGTTCGGCCTTATGTGTACTGGATGGACCGATTCGACGAGCAGGTTACCAAGGATCCCTCTCGACATCCTTCAGTCGATGACTTGGGCGACAGGCTGGCTGGGTTACTTGAGGTGGGTCAACCATTTTTCAGCAGGCTTGGCTACTTACCTCTCGCCCTGCAAGCTTGTATTTCTGAAATTTGTCGCCGTTAACAGCGCCGCAGGCTATTCCCTGTTGCGGCGGTCCCTCCCGATCTTTTTCCGGCTCGTCGCCGCCGACTCATCGCTCTGGTCCGAACGGCGTGGCCTCCTTGTTTCCCTTCCCCGTGCCCTATCCGCGGAACGGTACGAAATACGCCGGTTTGTGTACTATGACACGATGCTTGCCTTCATACTCGGTCTCGCACCTCTGGTCGAGTATGACTCGAGCGAGTTCCCCATCATATCCGAGTTTACACGACCTCTTGAATGGGTTCATGGTATCCCAATTGAGTTGATTGTGGACATCGTACAGGTAAACGCCTGGAGAGCTGCTCATCCTGGTGTGCCAAATATGAGCGGATGGGTCAATTTGGAGGTGCGGGCGATTACCTGGGAGCCAAGGACCGAGGAGATACAAGGCGGGGAATCGTATGACGTTGTGACTAGATTGGCGATTCAGGAGAGTTGGAGGCATGCTGTTCTGGTGTATATCTACATGGTAAGTTTAGCATTTGGATTGACCTTCATCAGAGCCAAATGACTTTTCGGGTAGGGCATGCACGGGGTGCTGTCCAGTGATTTTCGAGTGCAGTCTTCCGTCCGACAGATCATTCGGTTAATTAACCTCGTGTCTTCTGGCTCACTTGATGTCCATCTTTTTGTCCCCTGCGTTGTCGTAAGTGTTTCCATATCTGACTATGTAAATTATTACCTAAATCCTGTGCAGGCTGGTCTAGCAGCGCAGTACGAACATCAACGGACAACCGTCCGAAATAAATTAGAGTCATTCTCTGACACACGGGTTTGGCTTTGTCGAGGGCCAGATCTGGTAGCTGTTCTTGACCATCTTTGGCATGGAGTAGGGCGAGATGGGGGCACAGTGAGCTGGGAAGACTATGTATGGTCGAGAAACGTGGTCCTTCCTATTCCATAAGTTGGACCGTATTACTAAATTATTACCACTACTCGTCCGTTTATGATCAGTACATGTGTTGTCATTCTGAGTGGACCTGATTTTGCTTAGGAAGGTCCCCCAGTCGCTGCGCGAGATTGTATCCTCATTTCAACTTTCATAACTTGCGGACTTGATCTCCCCATTTCAAGGTCCTTATTTATCCTCCCTCATATGACCGTAGTCTCAGTGCGACTGGTCACGAGTCTGGTTGAGTCTTATTCCACTCTGCTTTTTAACGCGACTACTAGAAGCGTCCCACAACCGGGACCCTCGACTTTGGGCCAATCAGGATAGGTGCACACCAGATAGTCCAAGGCGGAACCTTAGAATGCGAAAGTAATTTGGTATCAGTATATCAGAAGGTATATACGTATGATCTGTCTTCAACGGGCGTAAAATCCAGTGTCTAAAATAGGCAAATCTATTGTTAAAACAAAGACACAATAGCGAGGTCCGAGTTCTTACCTGCACATTGATTATCACTTCAAAATGGTAGAGCGTATCAGAATCCGAATACATAGAAGGAATCAAAAAGCTCACAATGCTCATCGTCCATCATAAAAGTCCCCAGCTCGCCAGGCCTCTCAACACGTGGCACAGTCACCAACGAAACCAGCTTAGGTCTACGAGCTCCGCGTTCGCTCACAAACACACTTTCGAGATACGACAAGCCCGCGCTAGCGGGCGCTTGAAGTTGCACCGTCGCATTAGGAGGGTCCTCGACTTGATTCCGTGTGCTTGGCCCCAGGTCGTATATCAGAATCTGCACCGCGTCGAGATCTTCGTTGCGCCGCTCACACGTGGCTCGTTGTCCCGCCACATAGTTTACGTCGGAGTAATCCTCTGTGGTGTTGAGCCAGAATGTGTTAGACCCCCAATTTTGCCAGGGAATGTTTATTCGAGGCTCTTGCTTGGAGAGACCGGAGACGATCTTGGAGATATAGCCGGCGTCGACGAACAACGTACCGTTGGCAATTGGATCTCTTTCGATATCCAATGCTTCGATCTTGAGACAGAGATAGTACGAAGACGGCGGCAGCTCGTAGACACGAGGCAGAAGTGTTGGCGGAGTAAATTCTCTAGACGCATACGACAGAGGACTAAGTGGCGAAAGGGAAAAGTTTGAGGAGGTGATGCATGATGCCTCGGGAGTAGTGGAGTGAAGCAACATGCTGGGCTGATTTTCCAGGCGTGGACGGATCAAACGTGTAAACCTCTAGTGAGCCTATCGTTTCTTGTGCCCATTGTCGGCGATTGCAGTGGACCACGAAACAAGTAGGTGTTATATATGCAAAGGAGGTTCCCAGCACATCAGCGCACTGCTCAATTGGTCCGTTCAACTCGACATCTACATAGTAGGGGGTACTTACCGTCATAAGAATTCCAGTTGTCCAGTCCCAAACTGAGACCCATGAGCGAGCAGAAACGCGGAATGTGTCAGAAGACAGCAGAGTCATGTATGGCCCAACAATTTGGAGAGAATGTGATGTGAACATTAAGTTGGACCTATCGATAGACGTAATCACGGGCACTTCTGCAAGTGGGTGAGGCAAGCCAGTTTGAAGCGAACGTAGGTGAATTTTTTGAACGCGATTAATGGTTGCGCTTGTCATTATCGGTGGGGTATCCGTCTCGAGTAGAATAAGCAAGTCTAGGTCTGGATCTATCTTGAACTGTTGGGCGTCAATACCGAGATCTGAGAGATGCCATGATTCGTATCCCGTATTCGTGTTGCGGGAAGGAAGCCGGAACACATAAATTTCGCGGATCGTCTCAGAGTCCGGCCCAACCTTTGCGGATACACCTCGAATGAATTGCGGGGGTGCTGTGAGAAATTGCGAGCCGTGGAGCTCTTTCCCATACGGGAGACTGAACCACTGTTCTGAGGAGTCCATTGCTTCCCGGAGAAACCCAATCTTTTCGTCGTAGCTGAGATCAGAACGAGGATGAAGTGGAGCCGAGTAGCCCAGGGAATCCAGTTCAAGTAAATACTGTAGGTGCGCAGATGATTTGATTTGATCCCTGAACAGGCGGCAAATCTAACTTGATGATACATCGGCGATATAGTTTATTATTTCTGTGATAGTTGAAACGAACCCGTTGACATTTTCGGATCTCCTTTGGTGAGAGGAATAAGAGAAGGTGAATAAATGTCTCTCCAGGTAGATATTCAAATAGAGAAATAGCCGACATATATTCGGAATGAGTTGCACTTGTATCAGGAATAGTGAAAGTTCAAGAAAGGAGAACTGCAGTACGATGTGGTGGAAGCTTGGAGAATGTCAGCCAGTACACGTGACTGCCCATTTCGGAGCCTGTTAGATGCTCATTTGCAATAACAGATCCTCAATCAAACCACCCCCACCTCCGTACACATCCATTTATATCCCACCATGGCAGGAGTTTTTCCAGGTATGCAACTACTTCCTAAGATACGATCAAGCGCCTTATGCATCCCCTTTAAATAGCTCGAACACACATTACCAAAGTCGCCGAGCAATTGTTCCGGTTGGTCCCAGCTGTAGACCGCCTGAAGGTGAGTCAATATTGAATGTTCTTAATTACGTATTAGTTGTGTAATAATAACGGGGGGGTTTTTTTTTTTGGCAAACTCATCTAGACTCAAGTAATTCTCCTTGCTGGCTCAACCACTCCTTTCCGAAATGACACAGATCGAGAACTTCCGCTGCGCCAAGAATCCAATTTCTTCTACCTAACTGGTTGCGACGTACCCAACTCGCACGTCCTTATTACTGCTAGGCCTCCTAGTCAAACTCTAGTCAATGGGGCAGCCGCCACAAACATTTCTATTCACTCCACCCTTTTCCTACCACGCGAGGACCCTCTAGAGACAATGTGGTCCCCACCCCCGCCTACACTCGAAGCTGCGCGCAAGACCCATGACTCCCATGACTTCGCTTACACGGACGAATTTGGCGCGAAGATTACAAGCACCGTGCAAGAGGTTGGAGCGGCCGTGATACATATCCTACCCCATACCGCTCAATTTCCCAACATCCCATCACCCGTTCTCACCGCGTTGGCTGTTGCTGGTCTCACACCTCCACCTGTAATTTCGTACCTTCTCCCTGCGCTCCATGCCGCTCGATTGATTAAGACTCCGTACGAGATTGATCTTATTCGCGAGGCGAATGCGATCTCGTCGCGCGCTCATGAGGTGATCATGCGCGTTCTCGGAAAGGATATGAAGGAGGTAGGAGGGAAGGTCAACCCAAATAAGTCTACTATGGCCGTTTTGCCTGGTCAGTGGAGGATTGAAAAGGAAGCCGAAGCTGAGGCTGTGTTTGTGGCTAGTTGCCGAAGGGAGGGGTGAGTGGTATCTAATGATAAAGTAGTATTATTGGATTGACCATGTCTCTTAACATACAGAGCTCTTCATCAAGCTTATATGCCAATTGTCGCATCTGCCCAACACGCCGCCACTTTGCACTACTGCTGCAACGATCGCGCGTTTGCCTGGGGTCCCATCAACGCCGAACGCGGGGACTTAGCCACCCAGACGAATGGTCATACTCACGCGCACACAAATGGGCATCAAGAGGAGCCGACCCTAGCTCCTCAGGTTCTGCTGTTGGACGCTGGATGTGAATGGAGAAATTACGCCTCAGATAGTGAGTTCTTTGCTGTTGTGCTTCAATCCCGTAGAACTAACTA
>WSTJ01000915.1:0-16655 GCA_019623705.1 Ceratobasidium sp. 428
TGGTGGAGCAAGGCCACGTCCAGATTGGTAGCTCTCACCCCATTGTTTCACGAGCATAGCCACAAGCGCAACCAGTACACTCAGACTTAGCGAAAGGAACCACACCAGGTTGATGGCGACTGCTGTAGTCGTAGGTTGGAAAGTTGAAGTATTGGTTGAGTTTCGAGGGCTTGGCGCCTCTGCCAATGCGATTGCTTGCAGTAAGTTGGCAATTTGGGCGATTTCCATGGTAGTTACTTCAGCGCTGTCTTGTTGAAGACCCTTGTAGCTGTCGATTAAAAATCTAGAAGATTCGTAACAAATGAGAGATCTAGAATTAGCCAAAATGGGCCCAGCAATCTTACCCAGTAACAACAGCTGAGAACAAAGCTGCCTGTATCACCCCTTCATCGATACGATTATCTATATGTTTATGCGCTAACTCACAAATACTATCGGTGAGTGGGAATTAGTGAACGTGAACCCAACCATATAATTCGAAAACTCACGTAGTAAAACATCCATTCCCCTGAGCAGTAGTAGTTAGCAGCGAGAAGCAGATCAAACTAACTTATGGACGAACTTATTCCAGCCGTCGATGAGCTCCAAGTCCCATTTTTCTGCTTCCTTCACGTAGTGCGGCCACACTGGGTCATCTCTCCCCAAGCCGAAACCGTCGTAAGGTGTTGGGATATGACGAGCCGCCGACCTTGGATGCTCTTGCCTACGCATTGAACACGAGTCTAGGGGGTGTGAGAGATGAGGATGGCTAGACTTGAAATTGACGCCGCGTGTCTTGTATTTATCCGAGGGATCAAAGGGCTTGGACTCGTGAGCGAGGCATGTTGATCATGATCGGATCATGATCGGAGCACCAGGCAAATCTTCTAGTGATTCCAGATCGTGCCAGCTCATGCGTAGGCAGCGTAGCTAGCCGAACTTGTTACATGCCTGAGGTCTGAATCCTCCATCATAATAAAATATATCAGAATACGCGCATGATATTGCCAGTAGATATACTCTCGTATTCAAGTTGTGTGCTGGTGAAGAAAACTTTTCTTGGCGCTGACCAAGAGCGATCTTCGCGTTTTGGAGTGACATAAGCATGTTCTAGAAACCCATAATCGTTCCTGAGCGCTCTATAGAAGCCGCCAAACATCGTGGTGCTGTCAAACGAGCACCACTCGATCTATAACTGTCTCTGAAATTCCTATGGGCGTTCAATTTCTTCCTCCCTTGCCATGTCTACCCCTGACATTTCAACCGAGCTGTCCGAGTCCCGCAAACCTCATTCACAGGACGTGAGTCCAACTCAGCGTAAAATCGAGTTTGATAGCGCAAGTAGGGAGTTGGCAGGGCCAATAGTCGACTGGTGTAAATCTCTGTCGTGTTCCAAAGTCAAAGAAATTCGGCTCCACAGGCGGTTTAAACCTCCCGCAACCTTGTTCTTCGTGGTCGTTGTTCTTGGGGACGAGTCGGCCTACTCCATACAACGTCTAAAGCCTGATCTTCATGGTGTACACAACGCTGCCGCAAGTCTTGACGCTATTGAAAGGCTGCCTTTTAAGGACTTGGCTTCCCAGCAACTAATCACCGTTGGCTTTAGTCCTCAACACCACCCTGATTTCTTGCTTATTTTGAGTGTATGCCAAGGAATCCAGGGCATCTCCTCTGGGCTGCGGCGAATGGTTTTTGCCAACGATGAATTCTTTGCGTACGCTCTCCTATCAAACGTAACCCGTCATTCTTTATGTCCTCAAGACATGCCTAACGAAGCGGAGACAGAGGTTGAGGCTCTCTGGAGGGACATCTACCTGTTTGTTCATAACCGGGAGTACGGGTTTAGAGAAAGGACTATTGCTGGTCAAACGCACACGATAGTACAAAGTCTTCTTCGTACAGCAACCAAAGAGAAAGCGGCTAGCCTGCTACAATCTACTAGCATTTCGGGTCAATCTGAAGACGCAAATCAGACTTTGGCCAAAGTTGCTTCAGCGACGGCCTGGGCGGAGGTGTCGGCATCCTGCCACGATACGCTGCAACACTCTCGCTGGGACCGAGCCTGGAATCACTGCTGGAATACAGCTTGGAATAATCAATGGAACGAACAATGGATGAAGGTGACGAAGCAGCAGAGCTACAGTATGGGACTCAAGACCTTGGGCAATCTCGGAATTACGTTAACGAGACCAAATCCGGAGGGCGGAGCCTCAGGCAGAACGGCAGGCAGAGCTCCGGTTCAAGTTCAAGCCCGAGTTATTGCCGGTACATCTATCAATCCAGATTTTTCGAGCTTCCCAGGGGCGGATTGGCCACTGAATAAATCTATAAATGCACCCAAACTATCAAAACACGATTCCCGTACAAGTGAGTTGGTAAATACAAGTAGAAGTGGGTAGAGCTAAAGGCTAGACAAAGATGTGCCCCAGATCGAGATCACAGCTCCTGAAATATATGCATCCGGCACTCAACGCTCCAGCCCTCCCCATCGCCTTCCTTCTTTGAAAAGTTTTGGACTAGTTCCTTACCCGGAAAATTGCACAGTTTGGGCTACGATGTTTGAACTGGCGGCCGAAACCGGGTGGGCAGCCGCTTGGAGGCGTTCTGTAGCTGTCGGAAAACAAACGGCTGAATCTTTAATTCGCTCGGAAAAGCCAGACAGCTGGCAAGCCAAGCCGAGCCGGCAGAGTACTCCCAAAACTCCGAGCGTACTTCAAAGGACCCTGTCATTAAAACTGGTTAGGCGGCTGTCGGGCCAAATTCCAAAGCTGACCAGAACTGGAAGTCGTCTCTCAGGGCAGCTGTCCCTTAACGAAAGCAAGCCAGAGAGCATAGAAAAACTTGCGCTTTCGGCTTCACCTATCTCGGAAGGAAACAAGCTTCATTCCCAGCTACCGGAAACACATCCTACTCCTTCTAACGGCCACCACCAGGCTGCCAGTCATGACAGCACAAATAAACAAAGCCACAGAGGAGCGGCTCGAATTCGCGAGGTCTATTTTTCTGAATCTACAACTAGCTATCACCGTACTTCACGCGAAACGAAAGCTGCGATCTCACGTCAAAGGCGCGAGGAAGATCAAACAAGGCGAAACGCACTGGATTCAGCTAAAAAGGCGATGGGGGCTCGCCAGCGTCCTGACAACGAAGACGTGATAAAACGAGCCAACGAGGCATGGGAATATTATGCTGCGCATATGGCGAATAGCCCAGAGCAGAACCTGCCGCAAATCGCCGAAAAGGAATGGCTAGGCGCAACAAACCGTTCGGGTACCATCATACCTCCGATCATGGGGGAAGATCAAAAGCAAGAGGTCATGCGCGCATGGAAAGAAACGTTTCGGCAAACTTGGCAGGCAGCTTGGGTGGATGCCTGGAAGGCTGCATGGGGTGCGACATGGGAGTATGGGTGGAAGGAAGCCACGGCCAAGGGGATTGAATCGGGCGTGGACGAAGTCCTCAAGAGCCATGCAACCGAAGAATACAAGTCTCTTCTCAGGTTGGACTCGTACCAGCAAGCCAAGAAGCTCATTCATGCGGAGACAACATACCTCAGTAGCCTGAGCAGAATGCACGCGATGTGCAAGGAACTCGAGCAGTTACATACTACACTACAACACTCCATCCCGATATTCCACGAGCACGTCATGACTATTAGGGTCAGTGAATCGAAAAAGGTTGGCTGAAAGTTTATGGCGCCGTTCACTTGAAATTTAATGCGTAGTGTTTAGCAGTGGACCAAGTTGATAGAAAACCTAGCGGAGGGCGCGGACCAGCAGCCCTCGGGTTCAAGGATTGTTTCACACTTCGAACTTCAAGAAATAATCGAGACCCAAAGCCGGCACCGATTCCAAGAACACGATCTTCCGCACGAGGCCTTCATGCAAGGTATGGCTGAGGTTTGGGAATGCACACTTCAAAATCGCGTTACGACTCTACAACGTACACACAGCAGTCCTCATGATGATTTCAGTTTGGTGTAAGCTCTGTATTCTGGTTGAAATTGAAATTGTTTGACTACGTACAAAATGTTTTATAAACAATTTACGGCCCTATCATTTACATCTAACCCACCCAACTTTAGCTGTATGATGTTCGTCTTAGGCTTATTTGTGGCAGAACGTTCGAGGCGCCTTGAAAGACGTGAACCAATATACCCAGCCTCTTACCCCTGTCCGGGCTATACGTGATGTTCATGTCACGTCGCTCTCGATCCATTGAGATCATTATGGGATCTGGTTCGTCGCTACGATTGTCCATGAACCGTAGGGGTACATTCCTGAGCGCTATGTAAACTCCACCATTCAGAACTCAACGGATCAAACGGATCATGTGGGCTGAATTTGACGAGAAAAATAGCGCATATATTCACCCAGCAGTCATGTACACCCAGACGCATGTCCATAATCCGCCTGGCTTCGACTCGGCGCAACTTCCCGAGAGCGGTAACTCCGGTCAGCCTAAAATTGGAAGCGCCAAATATCCACGCTTGACTCGATTTCTCAGCTTCGAAATACTGTACGTACATGCCGGGTCCAGATGCGTGGGTGCACACAGCACACGTGAAGCAGAAACTTTAGGCGAGGCGGGAATTCCGGCCGTGAAATTCCGACCGTTGACTAAACCGCACGTTTTATGACGCGAAAGCATTGCAATCATCAGCCAAACTTCAACAAAGGCTAAGAGAGCAAGTGATAGTACGCTACAGAGGGATCCGGAGTGTTTAGCACAAAACAAGGGCTTGCTCATCCGGGTTGTCCTGCCTGCTTGATATTTGCTGCCTTCAAAATTCCTGTTAAACAATACGGTCATCGTGAACATAAGAGATCAAGTCACCTGGAGTCTCATAGCTTTATCGGCGAATATGAGCCACTGTCGCAGTTAAAACACAAAAACCGGCCGTACCTGATGCACGCCGGTCACCTTGCTTCTGCAAGGTCACTCCAGAGGTGTAAATGAGGTAGCTCAATCGTGCAATTTAAATCACGTGAGCGGTCCAGCACCGCCTCAAGCATCGCCACCGCCCCTTTTGTAAAACCGGCTCACCGAGGTTCCCACCGCCATTATGAGTCTCGGAAAGCGTAGGCTGCGCCGTGGTCCATTCTTCGAGGTTCTTTTCACGCTCGTTGCTCCAATGCAACCTTGCAGCTGCCACTCATCTCATTTCCCTTAGCTTCCTATCTTGAATGGTCATGTGTCTTGTAAAGCTCGATACCACCTGGAATATCAACTCGATTTCCGCTTACTCAGTTTATCAGACCATCTGCCCCTAGATTCTTTCTCTTTGCGCTGTGCGCCGTGAATTATCAATCAAGCTAAAGCGTGCGCAGCCGAAACCCCTCGGGTGTGACCCAGGGCTGTGTGACTGTCCGAACCCCTACCCCCAATTTCGCACTATTTCCCCAATTCCTCCCTCCACACGTCGTTTTTCACAATTCGGCTCTGATAGAAGTGTCGAGCATAGCTGTAAGAGTAGATCTGTCAGGTTATATTTATGTATCATGCTCTCGTCGAGGAGAACATCCCGTTTTACTGCCGAGAGCAGACCCTAGCCAAGCGTGCCTAAGCAGTTAGTCAGCGTGATTCATGTCACATAGCTGATCTGGTCACTCACTTGTACTTCACTTAAGTCTCAGCATGGATGGCCCATACTGCCTAGAGTATGATTCTTGTATCCATAAAATAGCCTACAGCTTGCTTCATCCTGATTTTTTTGACTGTAGGATGAATCGCCGGCGCGTGTCTGTGTATCCGCTGTCACAGGTTTGACGCTGGCTAACTGCTTAGGCACGCTTGGCTAGGGTCTGCTCTCGGCAGTAAAACGGGATGTTCTCCTCGACGAGAGCATGATACATAAATATAACCTGACAGATCTACTCTTACAGCTATGCTCGACACTTCTATCAGAGCCGAATTGTGAAAAACGACGTGTGGAGGGAGGAATTGGGGAAATAGTGCGAAATTGGGGGTAGGGGTTCGGACAGTCACACAGCCCTGGGTCACACCCGAGGGGTTTCGGCTGCGCACGCTTTAGTGGCTTTGGTGTCGTCGAGTCCACTCTTGGAAGACAGTGGACTGTGTCTGTAGCTACCTATGATCGACCGGTCGGGTCGTTTGGTTCTGTTCTACACTATATGCGCTGATCATCACTGACACAGGCCCATGCTTCAAAGCCTTTCATTATTATCATATTAGCACCCCCGACTGGCCGGTTTGGTAACTTGCGCCGCCCTGCAAAGGGTACGATGGTGTCTTTGCGGGGCGTCCTTCTTCGTGTCAACGACTGCGAAGTCGCTGAAATCAACTTGGAGTCCGTCGCGTTTATCTCCAACGCCAATCGCCGCGGGTCCTTGTCTTCCGGCTCTGGATCGTCACTGTCATCCTCAACTCTGGGTACAGTTGGCCGAACGAAGCGGTAACAGCGCCAAGACGGTAATCTCGCGTCATTCAAGAAGATGCAAATGGGCTCGTCGAGCGCGCTTTTGGACAGTACGGTAGTTGTAATTTCAGCCCGAGAATTCAAACTACGTCAGCTTACCGATCGTTTCCTCGTATGTAATAGGACCTCAGACTCCTACAGTTCATTCCTACAGCAGCTAACTAGAATATACCATAGTATAGTACTGATCCTTACGGTGTGCCAGGAGGAATTGTAGAACTCGTCGGTGGGACAAGCAATTTCCGGCCTTGCCTAAAGTCTCTGGTCGGCGCTTCTTTTGACAGTCCTTCAGCTCGTGGTTTCCCTCGGCTTGAAAAATACACGAACAGTCATGCGTTGGTAGGACGTATGCGCGCGTGACCGTTCTCGGGAGAATTTGATGCTAATGCTGAACTCCATTTAGCGCAAAGTGTTGTATAGTCGCTGGAGGAGGTGACGAAGGCGAGTATAAAATCGAGCATTTGACCATATGGGACGTTGAAACCAAAAACACTCACTACACCCACTACACAATCCACATCTTTAGTAAACAATGCGCTGTCGCTTCTCCTCCTCTCTCTGCAGAGTGTTGCAGAGTGGTTGTAATGGTGTGTAATGGGCAGTAAGTTGATCATTAGCGTGATGCTCATAGGTAAAAACAGCGCAAGGGGAGGTGATGTCGTGAAAATGTTTAATTGCCGAATGTAGGTCTGAAACGTCCCAGTGAATTGGATCTGACTTTTATAGAGCTCTCAGGTGAAAGCGACTATAGTAATCAAAGCCTTTGGGTTTTTGTCATACTGTGCTGACGTAGTGTAGTATGGAGTTTTGCGGGAAGGTACGGACGTTCAACTCAGTCTGTGGGCTAGGACGCTGGTCCATGTGCTATATGCGCACCGAACACTCGCTTCGGCTTAGCTTTCGCGGTGCTGTGGGATATCCCAAACCGCCAGAGGCGGCATTGGGGTGTTTGGTCGGGCCGCCAGACTGCGATCGTGAAGAGTGCAAGGCTGGGTGTGGCACTAAACCGCAACGAGTGTTCGTGCGTGTAGTACGGCAAGGGAGAGCGGCGAGAGCATGTATACATTAGCTCTACACGCACATTACGCAAACTTCGCCACCATTGAAGCTCTGCTGCCTGAGATTCGCCAACTAATAGTAGAACGCTTAACGTTCGTAATTCATGTGCCTGAGATTCAGGCATCTCTCAGCAGGCGACACGCCAGACTCGAAAAGGGACGGCGGTGGGAGAAATAAAATACGGCCAAAACCGCACGAGGTCGCGATACGCGAACGTCGGTGGTGGGCCTCTCTCAGAGACCGGGGAACACGTGACTCGGCCTGCGCCTTTCTTCGGCGGCTCAGCCGCACTGGGGCTTCCTTCGCGGGCTGCGTCCCCTCAACGTCTAACTACCTGAGTAGAGCATGTATATGAACGTATTCAGCCGATATTATATAAATTCAAACTGTTGGCATAGCTGCAACGATAGAGCAAATAACTTAACCAACTCATAGTTGAAACCGCATCGGAATGATTTCTTGCGCAAAGGACAACTATCAGATAAGATCTTAATTTCCACCTCGTATCATACATGTCAATTCACTTTTGGATCGGCCGACTATTATCTCGAATAACTGATATCTCTCATCTCTCCTCCGAAGCCAGTACGGTGGTTAACGGATAATGGGTATCCTGAAACGAATTGAACCGTGAGCTAACGACAATATATCATAATAAATATAAGCCCAAGCTTACCAGCTCTTGCTGTAATTCTGTGGCCAGATCCAAGACTAAATGATTGCCTTCATTTTGAGACGTATGGTTCTGGCAAAACTCGACCATCCGGTTGATATATCCTGCATGGGTACTGTTCAATGGACTCGAAGCTAGAATCCTGGGTAGTTTAACAATTTCCGCCCTCCATCCATACAAGTGCGCCGACGATGAACCACAAATTAGCTTGATGACAAGGGTCTCAAATAATTGATCGAGGGTAAGAGACCTGAGGATATCAACAACTGAGAATGGTTTTCTGGTTTCGTTGTCAGCACCAGACAAACGCTGAGAGAAGAGCTCGATAACAGAAGCCGCTTGAGAAGAGAGGTCGTCAATACCCATTTCTATTATTTGAACCAGTCTAAGGAGTACCGCGTGAGTTGAGAACACTTGCCACTCAAGAAGAGAAGGGTTTGCCGCTTGAAAACGTTCCTCCAAAAAAATTAGACATTGCTTCTGCAGCTGATGGTTGTTGGTCCAGTGAAGCATTTCAATAACAGGGAGCGATAGCTGATCACTAAAATTAGCCCAAACTCGGTCCCTTCCAGAAAGAGATGCCAGTAGCTTAGCCTTTGCTTCGTCATCGATCACGTGTTGTTGATCTCCAATATAGCAGGATGGGCGTAGCTTGCGGACGATACAGTCAACAGTGTATACGCGAAGGTCGAACACTTCTGGTAGAATTAATGGAAGGCGCAGTGATTGATTTACGTCACTAAGTCCCAGCACACCTAGATGGCGGGCAAGGGCAGACGCAACCTCGGACAGTTTGTCCTTCAGACCGAGCTGGTCAAGTGAATCGAGTAATCCAGTCAGACCAACCAAGAGTAGTGAATCGGTGTATATGTCACGATAATGTGGGTGGAATGTGTAGTCACGTGCTGCTTGTTGTGCGCGCCATGCCCTTTGTGAAACCCGACTGGACAAGCGACGTCGACTGTGCGAGGAGGAAAGGCGGGATATAGGATTGTGATGATATGCGGCAGAGGCTTCAATGCCAGCGGCAACCAGGTCCTGGTGGCCTTGGTGGCCGTGCTCCCATTGAAAAGCTTCATCGATGACGCTGATATTTGGGTAATCGACAATTGCTACTGCTAGCACGGCGAGTACGAGTGACATTCCTGACCTGACTTGATTCGTCCATTTCTCCTGAATAACCAGAAGCTCAACCAGTGGCAATAACACATCTCGTTTGTCCTTCTTGCTAAGGTCTTGCTTCCAATACGAGATATCAATCGGGAGCGACTCCATAAGGTTAGCCAGTGCATCTGGGTCCAATATAACTCCCCCCTTAATATGCAGAACAACAAGCTGGAGTGATTGGACCATTGTTTCTTTCCACTTGATCCTTGGCAGCTTGGCATATGTGTACCACGCCGAAGCGCTTGCAGCTCCGAAGGCAGCCACGCCTGGATCAGAACAATATGCTGTAAGCCTGCGCGTGGTGTGACTTATCAGCTCCATGATGTATATTAAGTGCGGTACATAGCTCACAGATCAAAACCTCGTGTCACAGCTTGCATTTCATCGGCCGTAAGTTGAGGGCCAAAGGTGTTGTCACCCCAAAAGCTTGTTCTACCTGGGGTTTTGGCAAGAAAGAGGTCTTTGTGTTTCGCGACACTTGCTAAAGCCCGTCCATACATGCATGTTTTCTTCAATTGTTCGGAATTTGAGTTCAGTATAACGATATCCTCATCTGATATTCCGCTGAAGCAAGCTATAAACTTCTGAGCCATAAGCGTTATGAGCGAGTCCGCCTCCTGTGGATCCCAGGTTCCCCTTGGTAGCTTCGCACCCGCTATAGCCTGTATGGCTATGTCAACGACTTTTGTTTCCGTTGCATTCCAAATGAGCCAAGTTATGGCCCGCCCAGCAGCGCGCTCGGTGATATTACTGTCGGGCACCTCGTTCTTTCGTCCCGGTGGGGTATTGGCAGTGTTTCTCTCGAATACCGTCTCGCTGAGGCATAGCCAGCAGAGGTAGTTCCACAACATTCTGCCAGGCTCCGAGAGTGGAGTTCTGTACGGGCACAGCGCGGATATTAGCGGGAAAACGGTCAAGAATAAATAGCCGGATAGGGTGAAGACAACTACTATCACCACAGGATACATAACGGTGTGGTTCAAGTTCCAGAGAAATATCAACAGTCCAAGCAAAAAAAGCGCTAAATAAAAACGATATGAGCTATATGCGTCAAACGTTCGATTGCAAATCATATCCCTACCAAGGGCTGCGTGCATTACGCCCGGCAGCACGCCTACAATACTCCTCGCTTTCCATATGTTTAGCGAGTCAAAACGAGACTGGCGTATCTGTGCCTGCGCGCGGTGCGCAATAAGGCCACTCCCAGCCTGGTAATCATGACCCCATTGCTTTACAAGTAAAGCTACAAGGGTGACAGATATACTCAGACTTAAAGAGAGAAACCAGCACAAGTTTACTGCCACGGCCGCCGGGGTTGGCCGAAAATCGGCTTGCAACTGACTCGTAGAATTTTGAAGGTTGGGACGCCCCCCAGCGGCTATTATCTGTAAACTATCCGCAATTTGAATAATTCCCGTGGCCGCGATCTGAGAGTTGTCTTGTTGGAGAGATTTGTGGCTTTCTATAAGAAATCTGAATATCGACAATCAAGGTATTGTCAGCTCACGCGTGAACTAATGATAAATAAGATTATGAGCTTACGCTGTAACGATTGCAGAGAACAGAGTCGCCTGCCTTACGTCTTAGCTACCATGTTTAAGCTTCGGACTGTATAAGCTACTCACAAACACTATCAAACCAGTTTTGGTTTGTGAGTATATCTTGAACCTCTCAAAAATAGGCACTCACGTAGCAAATTGTCCATTCCCCTAAGGTGCGTTATATCAGTATCTTGTAAGTAGTTGTAACGAAAACTAACTGGTTCCATCCACTGATTAGCGCCTTGTCCCATTTGTCGGCTTGTTCAATGTAGTGCTGCCAAATGGTGTCGTCGGGTCCCATTTTACGATTATCGCGAGATGGTAACATTTAAGGGATATATGCCGACAGACGATGCCAATATAGAATGAAATCAGATTTCACAGAGAGGTAGTTGAGCGCATGTGCGGTGGTGCTCATTATATGGGGCATAAAACATGGGCAACGAGGCTTCGATAAGCGCCAGCCTGTCAAGAGATAGAACGCAGGGGCTAGGACATCTTCACGCGCTTGAGAACCTTCTGGAAGATTTTGACAGAAATTTTTAGACGCCAGGTCGTTTCAACCAGTGCAGCCGATTAAGTATTTAACGGTGAGGTTCGCAATATAATAAACATCTGCGGGTCACCTCTGAACCGTCAGTCCCCTTCATCGTCAATCTCTCACTTACACCATGTCCCAGCGTAAAATTGAATTTGACCGTAACACCCAAGATCTAACCGGGCCAATTATTGATTGGTGTAAAACCTTACATTACCCACGAATCAAGCGGATTCTACTGCATAGAAATCCTAGGCCCGTGCCATCTTCAGCTGAATTCTTCGTAGCGGTGATTCTTGCGGACAGTTCGATCTATTCCTTACAGCGCCTGACTCCAAACTATGAGCGCTTGGACATGATATCCTGGACCGCGGCTAATGATGTCGTCGAAAGGGTTTCCCCAAACGACCTACAATCTTCTGAATGCCTTTTCACCGCTACTTTTTACCCAGATCATACAATTGATTTCATATTTGCACTATGGATCTGTCACTCAATTCAATCCGTGTCATTGGCGGCGACCAGAGCTGTGTTTGCCCACAGCAGATCCTTTGCTTATGCACTGTTCGCCAACCTGGTTCGAAGCTGTTTGCCTAAAAGAGATATGGTGGATGGTGCCGAAACATCGCGGCTCGAAAATCTATGGAAGGACGTCTATCATTCTGTTCAAAGCCAAGAATATGGGTTTTGGGAGGAGGATATCGCAGACCGGACGGAGGCCAATATGCGTAGACTGCTCCGCATGGCAATAAACGAGAAGCTACAACATTATTCGCAAGGTGCCACCCCCAATAGTGGAGAGGAAACAGGCCGCACTCACCAAGTGCCTACTGCAATTCCAGCGGTCGCATGGATTGAAGCGTCAGCCAGCAGACGTGATTCATTCAAGATAAATTTGTGGGACCAGGCTTGGAACCACCGGTGGGAGCAACTCTGGAAAGATCAAAGGTGGATAGGTGCATTTAGCTGGAGGATGCGACTCGCGTATAACCTCGGGTTGAGCTGGACAATACGAAAGCGGATCCCAGATGGGACGACATCAGGAAGAGCGGCAGGGAGATTTCCTATTATGATTAGCGGTGACGCCACGCCAAACGCCGACATTCAAGCAGCCAGAGCCGGTGAGATGATTCAGTTGGTTGTTGTCTGCCTACTAGATATTGATAAACCACATACAGATAACTCGTCTCAGAACGCGCCTGAGGTCAAAAGAACTAGGCTTGCGCATACTGTACTACTTTCACGGCCCACGGACTGTCATCTCACCTTACCTGATAATACCGGTCCCATATCTTTCTCTACGACTGGTCAGGCGTACATTCCAACTTTAGAGCTTGCCGCAGAAGCGGGCTGGGCAGCCGCTTGGGAGCATTATGCGGATGTTGTCCAAGGATTGACTAGGCTAGCCACAGCGCCACTACCCGAAAATCAAACGCAGGAGCCTGGGCCCTATACTTTTGTTACTCAAATGTTGAGAAGAAGTCGTTTGGCGGCTTTCACCCTTCGGCCATATAATGAACCGGATAACGAAATCGATGACCGACCTAATGACCGACCTGTTAGCAATTCTAGATTTGCCACGGTAGCGCGCCGGGCAGTAAACATTCGGCCTTTCCAAGACGAACGCACGAAAAGCGCAGCCACACTCCAGCGAAGAAGGGATCAGGACCGGGCTAGGCGAGTTGCCATGGAGGCCGCTGAACGATATATGGCTCGAGAAAAGCGTGGTTGCCTTCCACACAGCCGGGATCAAGATTTGGCCAACCAAGCCGCTCTGGCTTTACGTCGCATTGAAGAGATAGGAAACAGTCCGGAACGAAATCTGGGAGATTACGCAAAGAAAGAGCTGGCGAGGCTCCGAATCAAACCTGTTAGCAACGAACCTATGCTAAATAACCAGCAGGCCGCTTCAACACCAACGAACGACGAGTCAGCAGAGATGGCAAAATTCAAAGAGAAATGGGAGCTGGCCTGGAAAGAATGCTGGAAGGAGGCTTGGATAGCAACATGGGAGTGCGGATGGATGGAGGGGGCAGATAAAGTGGTTGAACTGAGCGTAGCAGAAGTATTTGACAAAACAGTGATTGATGGTGACGAATTTCTCCTCGAACAATATTCCTATCAACAGGTAAAAAAGGAGGTTCAAGAATATCCTACGCTTCACGGCAGTCTTGGGGAGATACATTCGAAGTGTCAGGAACTCGAAAGTTTAGCTGCTGCCCTACGTCATTCAAGTCCGACACCCCACGAAGGCATCATGGATATAACAATGAGCACCCCTAGATCTAGTACAGTGCGTCATTCTCAATCAACCTCACTGGTTGCCAATTTCTGACAAACCAGTTCTTACCCCTAAAAGTCCCGGAGCATATTGGGTGATCATTTTGAAGGTAGAACTGTACCGTTGGAATCAAAGGCGATTTCGCACTTCGAATTTCAGAACACGATGAGAAGCATGAGCTCTCAAGGATCCTCGAGTAATGAGCCCGAACATCAATTCTTTCTTCGAGGGGTTGCTGAGGTCTGGGAGTTGACTATGAAAAAACAGAGCCGCTTCGCTCGCCAAAGCGCCTCGATCCAATAAGATTCACACGTAAGTGCTTCTCTTTATGTTTCGACTCGTAAATAGTCACCGGATGAATTTTAGGCGCAATTAAGAAGTTCCGGTCTCTTCTTTCTACTCTGTCTGGGCAATTAAAGTAGTGTCTGCTTCCCATGGTTGTGTGAGATATAATGAAATTCTCAGTTACGTGTATGCGAGAGTAGAAATTTAGAGACTTCAGAGCAACTTAAAACTTAAAGATACCGTCAGACAAATGCTAGATATCTGTGTCGCGTACTACTGAGATGTAAACTAGTGCACTGGCCGCAAGGCTATGCCTGAAATCTCGCGCAAACAGTGGCCCTGATAAGCATATATGAATAATTTAATGAAAAATAGTGATGATATAGATCTGAAAAAGCATTAGGTCATTCATTTACACCTAGGAAGGTCAGAAAACGGCGCATACATCCACCCAGCATGCATGCCTCTAAACGAATGGGTGTCTGGGTTAGACTCGACGCAACTTCCCGAGAGCGGTAACTCCGCCCAGCCTAAAATCGGAAGCGCCAAGTACCCACGCTTGACTCGATTCTCAGCTTCGAAATAACGTAAGTGTCGGCTTTAGGTGCGCAGGTTCTCGAATTCGTGCGCACACAATGCGCGTGTAGTCGGCGCTTCTTTTGACAGTTCCTCGGCTTCGGTGGCTTCCCTCGGCTTGAAAAATACGCGAGCGATCTCCGGGAAAGAGACGTGTCAGGTAGGATGTATGCGCGTGACCGTTTTCGGGAGAATTGGATGCTGGATACGTAGCAGTTCCAGCTCCATTTGGCACGAACTACTGTTTAGTTGTTGAGAGAGGGTGATGAAGGGGGTGTATAAAACTGATCTGTCGAGCACTTACACGTTGAAAGAAACACGAAAAACTCACTACACCCGCGTCTAAACCATGCGTCTCTCACTCCTCCCGCTCCTCTCCCTCCCTCTCCTAGCCCGCGCGGCGACATGGCACACCGTCGAATGGGACGCCCCGAAGTTCACAGCCATGTCGGGAGACTTTGTGATTCCCAAACTTCCTTCGCCGGGCGGGACACCTTATGTATGGCCGGCGCTGCAGAGCGGGAACGGGGTGTTGCAGGCTGTTTGCGATGGGCGGTGAGTACCGTGCTTAATTTCTGATCGGAGAGGGTGGGGGGCTTGGCGTGGCGATAAAAATAGGGGGAGGCGAGGCGGACTGGACTCTGTCGTGGAACTTAAGTTGCTGATTGACGTGATTTTGTGTGTGTGTGTAGGTCTGGAACGTGGTGGATTGGAGATGGGTTTTATGGGACACCGAGGTGAGGGTACATTAATTAAGCGCTTATCCGTTTCTTTTTTGTGGTGGTGCTGATGTGGTGGTGTGGAGTCTTCCGTGGGGGAATGGGTTCAACGTTAAACCAGGTCAGCGTTCTCAACCCACGTCTACTCATGGTTGACTCACAGGTGGATAAAGGCGACACGGTGCACTTTACGTTCTCTTCGTCCGGATCCAACGGCGAGACATGGACGGCGACGTTGAGCGGACCCGGCAGCGCGACGAGCACGTTCCAAATCCCAGGAAGCACGATGAACCGGTATGATCCCCTCTATGCGCTTATATGCAATGCCGGCCGCTGATTGTCGATCCATTCTAGCGCGATATTAGCTGTCGAGGTTCGTGTGTCGTTTAAAAAAAGAACGAAGGGAGTTGTGACTAACGGAACCTAACCTTCTTATGGGATCATCCGGATATACAGTTGACAAACGTCACGTTTAATTTCGGACCGGTTGTATACAAGAACCTGGTGATTACGGCAACGACAGCCGCGAGCGGATGGTGTGGCAAGACTGTGTCGTTGGGGTATTCATCTGGCGTAAGAGTTTCTGTCAGACTTTTTTGGACAAAGGGTACGAAGCGCTTACTTTTGTATTGACTTGTAGGAGTACACGGTTACTGGGGCGACGGCGAGCGGAAACACGTGTCGGGTTAGTCAAGTCACGCTGCCTAGCAAAGCGTGAGCGAGAGTCCGATTGTCAGGACGCACGTCAAAGTTTTTTTAAACTAGAAGGGGACGAAGAATGTTCGAGGCTTGGTTGAATGAATTGATTGTCCGAGTCCAAAATAGATCTGCAGAGCCAAGCGAACAGGACCTTATCAATCCACGGTAGATTAAAAAAAAGTGTGGATAGACGACGTAAAAGATATCGACGCGCGAACAACACATTGTCACGAACATTGAGACCCTGCTGATCGGGCGCCAAGACCTTCCGTTCAGGGGAACACTCCCCACGGACACCCTTGTTTATGCTGGGGTCCTTGCCCTGGGCGCTTGATCGGCGCTCGCGGAATAAATGGGTGGGGTCCAACCCAAGCCCGCACGTTCCCCTCTCCCTTTTCCCTCCTCTCTCCTTCGTCCCGAAATGCGCAAGTACGCGTCGTTTGCCGTGCTCGCTGCGTCGTCGGCCGCGGCGATCCCGTCGGTCACCGGTCCGGCCCAGGTCATCCCAAAGCCGGGCCAACCGTCCAAGTCGGGCCAGCCAAACACGTTCGAGATTGTCGGCGACTCGGGTGTATCTGCCCAGCAGCTGTTTCTCGGGATGCCCAACCAGCTCTTTGTCGTTGACAAGACAGAGAACAACCCGATCGAGGTGGCGGGGCATCCGGCGTGGGCGACCAACTACGATATCGAGACGAACCA
>WSTJ01000916.1:0-16652 GCA_019623705.1 Ceratobasidium sp. 428
GCTACGCCTCAGGGACTTCGCATACTCGACGCTTGTGTCGGGATATTCCATACCGCCTGGCGCGTGGCATCGCGTGACCGTATCCGTAAACTCTAGGACCCAGGTTTCCTTGTTGTGCTGAGGGAGAATTTGGGGCTGACGCGAAGTCTCTTGACTGAGACTAGGATCGATTGGGGACGGACCGGCAAAGACTTTGGAAAATTGAACGCGGCGCTCGAGAGGTATCTTGCCCACTTGACAATCTTGGAAATATTCGACCCAGGCGCCTACAGTCCCAAGCCGAAGAGAGTTGGGGTCGCCAAGAATGGCACCAGCGGGGCGACGGTGAGCGGGGATCCAGGAGTCGAGATCTCCACCTATGAGTTCCCAGGGAACTTTGCCACTGCCACCGTGCCACACTTTGGCTAAGGTATCAGGAATTATCCATCTCATAAGCGCGCAAGGACTTACTCCACAACATAGTAAACTGCTGGCGTAGTATCTTTTGCAATTCGACGACCTTCAACCCAGTCACAACCGGGATGAGTGGGTACATATCCTGGTTATAGTCGGGATAGACGGTCGGACCCGTATTGGCTTCGGCGTTCTTGCCTGAGGACCGTGAGTAACTTAATACATGTATGTAGACAAAGTATCCATGCGTACCTGCCGTATCTTTTACCCATTCTTTCATCCGTTGAACGACCCGATCGATTTCAGGTGCGTCCTCAAGGTCGCCCATACTTTGCGTAACAATCCTATCAAGACTTCGTTAGACGAAAACAAAAGCAACAAATAGCGACCCACGTGGTAATGTGGTAGTTTCCTGAATCGTCGATGTGAAGGACTTGTGCGTTAGCTTTAATACCAGCGCGCACGTCCCCTTCCTTGAACATCGCATGTAGTTGCTTCATGAAGTTGTCGACATACCTAGTGGATAAGAGTGTGCTAAGCTATGCATAATACAACAGAGATAGGATAAAAAGACGTACAACATCCTATCTTCGCCGCTCAGTTCATGAAGCGCACGGATGGTTGTAAGCTGCTCGGACGCCATTGTTTTGTACTTCTCCTTGTCGTCTGGGCTGATCTTCTTGAAGGCTTGGACGTTGATCGAACGACGCATACCGACAGTGAGCTCTGTATCGGGGTTCGCAGACTCATACGCGCGCAGAGCCTCTTTGAATAATTCGGGGTTTTCTTTTCGCCAGACGTCGTGCGCGTATACCCGCAATACAACGGCCTCTGTCTTAGGCTTGAACTCTGTGTTGCGCGTCGTGTTGTTTGTGAGAAACGAATAGGCTTTCTGCTCGAGATGTTGAGTAATTGAAATGAGCAAATAATATGCTACTTACCAAGCCAAGGCCGTTGCGTTCAAATTTTTGGCGAATCGCGGGCGAGAGCGAGGGGAAGAACTTATCGCAAAACTCTTTAACGAACAGCCCACGGGTGTAGGTACGAGCATTTTCCTTCTTCTTGCCGCGCGGTCCGATGCGACTCCGAAACTCTTCGCCAGTATATTTGTTCCAGAATAACTTGTGATCGGCGGTCAAAGCGTCGGGAAGACCGGCGAGTTCGTCGACGGCTGCAGACATATTGCAAGAGAGGCGAGAGACTACTAGGACGGCCGAACAGATAGCACCAAGCCCACGCAGATTATTATCGCAACCAGCGTGATATTATTTAGTCCCAGCATTGTGAAGGAATTTTACTTAGAATCAGACGCGTAGAGACTAAGGACGAGGGTAAACAAACAGCGTTATGTAACAGTCACCCGATCCGCTCCTAATTGATCCGTGATATAAGCGCTTGCTTCGAGAAGCCTCCCCGCTTCTAATGACATTCAGGATATGCAGATCACTTTACGCAGATAGTCAATCTAACGACCGTAGACTCTACTGAACCCACCTACAACGAGCGTTGCACTCTACACAAAGACTTAAACTACGTACTGGATATATGCCAAAGTAATGTCTCATTCTAAGTTAAATACAATAGGCAATCGGTTCAGCCAGCTATTCTTTGCAAATACAGACTCCGAAAACGCCTCCTCACATCGATAAAATATTGTGGGGTAGCCAAGCAAAGGGATTTTCCTCTTTGGAGAGGAGCCCTACGATATCCTGATCTCCCGCATCAACCAAGACTAACCCTATATTATATGCGCCTGCGTAGACCCGAACCAACTGCCAAGTAATACCCACGATCCACTTGATTGAGTCTCCAGCGGGTGTCGATCGTATAGTATACAATTGTGAGTATGTTACTTGACGATTGGTTGCGCTTTGCTTAGTTGAGTAGCGGTTACGCATCAAGTTTACAGATATGACGATCCATCTATGACATTTGTGCAAGGGGCCACCACGTAAGTCATGAGGGCCGACCGCTCCAGCACAATGCCTTAATGTGGGGATGAAACAGTCCGATGACTCGTGATAAACCCAGCCTCGTTGACGGACAAATGCGCATCGCGGCGGCCGCCTGATGCGCGTTGTCGCTAACCGCGCAAACAGACTGAGATATTTGGCATCGCTAGGTAGAATGCACTTACTACACTTATGGGGACACTTATGTGTATGGGTAGAATATGCGCGTGTAACTAACTGCTCAGAGGCCTACGAGGTCACCGCAAGGTCCCATAGCTTCGGATCCATGCAAACCCGGGTCACATTCTCGATTCAGTGCCCGCCACGCGTGATAAACGCGGGGTCGATTGCTAATCAATATTAACACGCCAATCACGATGCGCATATACGATGCGCGTAGCATTCATGACAGAATAAACCTGTGTAACTCGCGCTTCGCTCGGCCAAGCAGCCACCGTGTATTTCAACTACACTCTCAGCTAGAGAGTGTGCCTCGTGTACCATGGCTCATGCATACGCTAGACAAACTAGGCATGTCAACAGCTTGACGCCTTTCCTTACACGCGCGAGTTGTTGCGGGGCTAAAGTTTCAGAACAACCCCAAATGCGGTCGGCGGCCCGCAAGGCACAGTCATAGCTTGTGATAACGGTAGCTACAATCGACTATTCGGCGTACATGATGACGACCTTCTGGTACTTCTGGGGCGAGCCAACCGTACCGTTGAGCGTGCAAGCAGATTTAATTCTCTGCTGCAACGCAGTGAGCAGACCTGTCACAAACATGTATACATAAATATATTCGTACTGTATACAAGGTATGTTCAAAGCCAGTTGCTTACTGCTTGGCAATGCCACTGCAAGTGCCCAGAGTTTGTGAATCGATGTTAGGGCCGCGATCCGATGCACACCGCGCGTGATAAATGCCACAGCAATCATTGATTAGCGTGCAAATCACGATGCCATATATGCGCGTAATATTAATGACAAGATAGGCGTGCAACATCACATGCCAAATACTTGGATACATCAGGTCAGACTGTTGAGCGCTGTTGGACGCAACAGGACCTGCAACGCGCTGAAAGATATTGACGCGGCTTACATGTTTACAAACGCAAGTACTCTCCTAGTGTTGAAAACGGGCATAAATTATCAAGCTAAAATCTGTGTGTAAGCTTGACCCGCTCCAGCAGCTTTCCATGGGCTGCTGAGCCGTAATCGTGATTATGTCTCCCTCTTGACCTTCATGCGGATTTCGACTTGCGCGAATCCGTTCTAGAAGATTTTGGACGTTTTAGGGGATTCGCATGACGTGGGGTATAATCACAACTCAGCTCCGGATGACACCGGAAGCGATACGCGACTAATATCATGAGAATTGAGTGATATTATTGGGGATCAATTTTTTTGCCGGCATGTACTCCACGAATTCGTCCGAGTCACCCCCACCTCCCAGTATGTCCAATAAGCGCCAACCTTCGGTTCAGTACAAAATTGCAGGCAGGGACGAGCCTACCGTGCAAGTTGCCCGGTTTCACTCTCCTTCGTCCCGGCCCTCTAAAAAAGTTTCGAAAAGGCGTAAGAGCGGTCCTCGCACTGTCACTTTCCGCGTTGAAGGCTCACTCACACCCGCTACCGACAACTCCCTTGACGTTCCCCTCGCTCAGTCAGACCAGAACATGTCCGATTTGCCATCTGAATCCCCTCCTATGTCCATCTTTGAGACCGAAGATGCTATTGGCGTTCAAGGCCAGCAAGACAGCGCTCCCGTTGACTTGACCGGGTCGAAAAAAGTGAGTGAGCCGGCCTATATGCGAAGAGTTTAAGCTGACTTGGTTCATATAGACCGCCAATGACTACCTTTCGTCGTGGCTCGACGACTGTTCTGGGTATTACCTTAACGCTATGTATGACAGCGAAGCCCCTCCCGAACAACTCGCGTGCGACGAATGCGACGAAGTAGTCAGGTCGGTCTATCGGTGCCGGTCTTGCCTCAACTCCTGCTTCTACTGCCACGATTGCCTGCTCGCTGCCCATCGCTTCCAACCTACCCATAGGGTCGAGTATTATCGCAACGGTGCCTGGGCCGACACCGAGCTTGCCGACTTGGGTCATGTCTTGTGCTTGGGGCACCAGGGCAAGCCTTGCTCCGAGAGTCTGCGGACCTGGGATTTGGTGGTCGGCGACCATGACGGCTTTCATACGATCAGCGTTCGGTACTGCGCTCACCCGAACTCTCCATCCAAGGCTCTCCAGCTTCTCGCCGTCGGTCTTTTTCCTTGTTCAGACCTCCTTCCTAGATCGGCGTTTACACTCTCACTCCTCACGACTTTCAATGCTATACTTACCGTTGGCCGAACGTCTGCGCATAAATACTACTCCGTTCTCGAGCGCATCACCAAGCCTGGATTTCCCGAGGACGTCAGGGATCGGTACCGTGAACTCATGTCGGCACATCGGAAGTATCTGTATCTTCTTAACCTCCAGCGCTCTGCTCATGGGTTTGACCCTCACGTGATCGAGGAGCCTGGCGACCAAGCGCTTGATTGCATTGCCTGCCCTCGGCCCGGTGTTAATTTCAACTGGAACGAAGTCCCTCAAGATGAAGTGTAAATACGTTTATGATATCTTATTGTATATGACGCTGATGTTACTTTAGTGATTGGTTTCGGGCGTTTCTGAGTTACGACGGTAACTTCCGCAGCGTTCGGAAGAGCAAGAAGTACGAAGCGGGCGATATTTGTCTATCCGACGGGAAAGCATACGTCCCTCTCAAGGCCCTCTACAAGGAGTGGGTTGACTCACAACCAACTCAACAACGAACGGTAAGTCAAATTTATCCTGATTTTGAGTATTACTAATACTAGTGTATGTGTCATACAGGAAAAACCGACCTGCGACAACCATAAGGCGGGTAACGATACTTCCGTCCGCTGGGTTGGCCGTGACGTGACAGGGATTGGAGCTCTAACTTGCACGAGCCATAGCTGCTTTGTGCCTCAAGGAACCGTCGACTTTTTTAAGGGCGAGCGGTACGTCTATTCTTATTATTTTGTGTTTATTGACTAGTGACTTTACTAATTCTTTTGACTGGTAGGTTTATCTACGCCGACTACGCTTTTGCCTCCTGCGCAACGTATCTCACTCGGCGCTTTCGTCTTCCGTTCTTTCTTACTTACGATGTCTGGTGCCATTGGATCGTCAACTTCCACAAGCGTGCCGACAACCTCCCGTACCAAATCTCGCTCCCTCCCGACCTCGACTTGCAGGGCGCTATCCCCAAATGGCACCTACTCGGCCACTATAGCGTCTGTTATGTCCGCCACTCCCTCGACCACAAACAATATGTCGGTAGACAGGAGGGCGAGGGGCCGGAGCGTGTCTGGTCTCACTTGAACCAACATTCCGGCAGTACCTCGGAGCAGAGCCCAGGTCATCGCACTGATACGCTGAATAACTTAGCGTACGAATGGAATTTTGAAAAGATGATTCGACTCGGTAAGTTTGTCTCTTATCTAATAAGTTTGACATCATTTAACATGGACGCTTGTCTAGCGCAACACCTGCCGCCCAAGTTTAAAGAGGCGAAACGGATGTTGGACCAGCAGAAGGCCGCCCACCTCGATCTAACGGCTAGCTTGCCGCCCGATGAGGTTGCTCGGTGGGAGTCGATGAGTATCGAGCCGGTTCAAGGCACCAATGGTCGGTGGAGTAGCCCATTGATGGATCCGGTTTGGAATGGTGCGTGTCCCTCTCGTCAACGCGTCAAATCACTTACACGCCGATGAAGACGGCCAGTTCCGAACTGCCGTTCGCACCGAGGCTGCGAAAGAATCAAAAACCTCGCGACTTCCCCGGAAACGACCCGGCGCGGCCCGTTGGATCGCTGACGGCATTGAGCTCGAGCACCGAATGTAAATATCTAAAATGCTATTGATGAAATGTACCTGATCAGTTGTTTAGGCGTAATATACGAGACGATGTCAAGGAGATTGGTCTGGACCCAACCCCTCGGCAGGCCACATCTATCAACAAACAGCGCACGACTCTCCGCGACCAGCTCCTAGAGTATCAGAAGCGTCAAGCTCGATATATGAACATCCTCTCCGATCAAGAATTCAACCATCCGGACCAAATCGTGCCCACCGACGACGAGCCCGAGCACTCAGAGCTTGGGCTCCCTTCTTCGTACCTTCGTGAGACCCTCCTCGCCGCCGACCTCGGTTCGTTGGCCGATCTCGAGCTTGAGCTTCGTCTCTCGATGTGCAACGACTCGCTCGAGGCGGTTAGGCATCTCCTTGGTGCCAAGGCGTACGCACTCAACTACAAAAACCGGCATGTCCGCGGCGAAGTAGCGACAACCCGGTCCGAGGCTGGCCTGCGCGCCCACTCTGCTAAGATCTCGAAGGCTCGGTGGCGCTACGACAACTCGCGCAAGGCTGCACTTCGACTCAACCCTGGCGCTCCGAATTTCCAGCGGTATCAAGAGATTACCGATGCCGACTTGAAGACGCTTCAATCGCTCCTGGACGATACCTCTCGGGGAGTGGGTCAAGGGTATCGGGCTATCCCGTGGATCTGGAGGAGCGTGACTGGTGTAAACAACGATGAATGGCAGATTAAGGGTAAGTCTGTGTACTGTGCGCGCGGGTATATCTAGCTAACATATATTGCAGCTCTCAAGACTGAATGGTTCCGATCGCGCGAACGATACAAGCGCTGGGAGGAGCAGCTAGTTCTGCTTAAGCGTGAGATGGTCATGACGATTCGTTCGTTCCGAATGCGCGAGGGAATGTGGAAATTGAAGGCGAGCTCGACGGATTCAACGCCGGGCATGCGAGGATATGCTCTCCGACAGAGCGCTTTCTACCGCGAACATGCCCTCCGTGCATTGCAAGCCTTCCGGGACAATCTCAACGTAAGTAGACCGTTCTCAATCACAAAGTTCGAGTGCTAATGCGAGTTCAAACATTAGGACGACATTGTCACGCTGAAGTGGGCTGACAACTGGCTCCATGATAATGTTGACGGTACGTACACGTATAATACCTTCAACTTTTCCACTGACTAACCTTCTATTCATTACAGGCTTGGATTTCGTCGACGCAAGTGATTTGCCGGCATAGTCGAGCCCCTTGCACACAAAAATACTCAAAGTTTTCTCGCTCACCAAAAAAGGTTTTTTCGCTCACAAAATGATAAAATTTTCTCATATACAGAACTTTCAAAATGTTCATGGATTAGTGGCTAGTAAAAATATATACATGATTGCCCCCGCTCATCAACATGCATTCATCTTTTGTGGACGGTCCGAAGTTGTGTGCGACCAGATTCTGATAAAGCGGCTCGTAGGTTCAACTTGGTTAGTATCACACAGCCAATGACCATGAATGATAATATCACCTGGAAGCGACCGCGTCCCACTATATGCTATGGTTATAATGACGGTATTGGCTAATTTTGTCAGATCTGCCGCCGCCGTGCAAGTGCCAAGTCGACCAACTATATGTCTTCAGCGACGCGTACAACGGCTGCAGATGGGACTACATCTTTATGCGCTAGTGATGATATGCCAGGCGCATATGTTGGTGCAGCCAAGTATTCTCAGATAAGCAATAGATGACCTACACGGCGAACGAAACAATATCGTCTGCTGTGAAAATATCATCAGTCCACATTTACGCTGCGACAGAAGTCAGTGGAACGAATGGCGAGTATATGCACGCAGAAAGCCGGTCCTTTGCACTCTGGGCAGTAAAACGGGGCATTTTCACCTCACGCTAACACAGTTGTATTACTCACCGAGAACATCATCTACGTGTGAGTGAAGGGACGTGCAGATGATAATACAGAACAGTAACACCAGGACAGTTGCAGTCGCTCACAAGGCGGGTAGAATAATAATTACTATCCACAAAGATGCTGTGAGTTTACACTCGATTAGCATGGCCTTAGTGGGTCTCGCTAATACTCACCGCTCTACGCACCAACAACGTATCCAATACGCAACATCTTCAAAACGGTGTTACGATTCGATATTATCATTTGGGTGTGAGCAGTAGCCCCGCACGCGTAAATGACAATACTGGCCATAATATCAGACTCGCGTTAGCCAACTCGCGTAACAGTGTAATGATAGTATGCTTTGTATAACGTTATCCATACACCAATGTACTACCAAAGCGCCTATTATTATACTGGACAACAGCACACGTAACACGGTGATATTCACAAGTACACCCAAGCCAGGCTATACGCACAAACCGTGATATCAAACAGGAGGTTATAGACTACGTCAAGTGCACAGATGTGTGTTTGTCAGAGGTTTATTTATGTGCTTATTAGTATATCGTTCGCCTAGTGACGGTATGTATACCGACAGAGTAGTTAGAAAGCGCGCTCGGCGACACACGCAAGGCCGATATTATCCTCACACATACAATATCATTCGAGTGTGAGCAATAGCCCCGCACGCGTAGATGAAGATACTGGCCACAATATCAAACACACGTTAGCCAACCCGCGTAACAGCTATAATGATGATATGAGTCAAATACATAGCGTAAACGCTCAGGATTCTGTCGTCCCCGCGTATATACTAATACTATCTACTGGTAGTGTACGTTAAGTCAATGATACACCCTTAGAATGATAATTTCTGTGCGCGCAGGACTCTGAGACAGAATGATATTATCCGTGCATGCACCAACGTGTTATCAGCTTTCTGTCTACTTTATGTGCATACATTCAGTAGCCGGCGCCGCTATCTACACACGTACGCTAGGCGATATACGAGGGATGATGTTTTCCCCGTGCATACAATGATGTTATCCCCTGATGAGCATTGCTCAGACCATATATTACACCTAGATATATACAATATCATTACCCTGACGCTCAAATGATGTTTTCAGTAACGGTCGTTGGAGTATGCGCTCGGCAACATACACGGGGATGATATTATCCCCGTGCATACAATAATGCTATCTCCTAGTGGTGTAAGCACAGACCGTATAGTAGGAGATACACTCCTTAGAATGATAATTTCCGTGCACGCTGGGCTCTGGGGCATAATAATACTATCCCTACATGCGCCAATGTGTTGTTAGCTTTTTGTCTACATTCTGTACATAGATTTAATAATCAGCGCCGCTATCTACACGCGTACGTTAGACAATATACCCAGAATGATGTTTTCCCCGCGCATACAATAATGTTATCCCCTAATACGCATCGCCCAGACCATACACTAGATCCGAGCCTATATAATATCATTGCTCTGACGCTTAAATGATATTCTCAGTAACGATTGTCGAAGCATGGGCTCGGCAACATACGCGGGGATGATGTTTTCCCTGCGCATATAATGATGTTATCCTCTGATACGCATCGCCCAGTCCATGCACTAGATCCAAGCCTAAACAATATCTTTACCCGACCCTCAAATGATATTTTCAGTCAAAGTCGCTGAAGCACGGGCTCAGCAACATACGCGGGGATGATATTATCCCCGCGCATATAATGATGTTTTCCCCCGAGACGCATCGCCTGGACCGCCCATCAGGTTTGGTCCTATACAACATCATAGCTCTGGCGCTTAGATAATGTTATCGCGAGAGGGCGATACGTCGCGGCACACGTGATAATATCCTACAGTGCCGGATGATATTATCACAATCAACGTGTTCCTGACCACCGCCCATACCATCTACCCACCCGACAGAAGGTAATGTTAGTGAGTGCTAACGGGCGATATACTCACACAAACATCATTATCAGTACACACGCGATGATATTATCCGAGGACCCAGGTATGTACACGATGTTAGGCGGTATAGTGTACGACACGCACGACGCTGACGCGGATATGATGATGGGAACGACCCCGACCACCATGTAAGGTCATCGTCGGGGACGCGAATATTATCACCGTAAGGTCAGCGTCAGGTCGGCGTGTGAGACGCATATTATTCGTCAGGTTTGGGGGTCGGGACGTACCATGATATTAATGCTCCTGAAGCGGCTCAGCGAAGATTCGAGCGATGACGGGGAAGGTCAATACGCCCTCGACACACGTCCTGTTGAACACGTCTACGGTCACTTTCGGCTTACACCTCGAGAGCTACAAGGGCGCGGCCGAACTAGCATCGAAATCGACCCAATCATAGAGGGTGCTAGCATCAAAACCCCATCCCCTCAACCTTCTCACCGGCCCGAAGCCAAATCCCCGTATCTGGACTTGGGCGACTCTGGAGACTCAGAGGCCGACGAAACGACTCATTTAGCTGAGGAACCAGTCGACCTTCAGCGAGCTGGAACTGGCAGGTATACAATGGCTTTCGGAGAATCGAGTCGGTCACGCTCTCTATCCAACAGGGGCTCTGGTTCTAAGCGTACTCCTCGCTCAAGCGCTGGACGAAGCGGAAGTAACAGGAGCAAAGCTAGCCGCTCGACCCGAACAGGGACAGACCAGTCGATCATCAATTACTCTAGCCAACCTACTCCTGGACATAGCCGTAATGCGTCCGGCGCTGTCGTCGAACAACCCAATACTGCGGTTACCCGTTCTAGTACCGGCGTTACCCGTTCGAGCACGGCATTTACGGATGTGACGGACTCTTCGACCGGGAGTGGGGAAATCTTGTCGGTGCTTACTGGTCGACTTATGACTCCGTTGCTGAGGAGTATGCAGTCCTTGCGACGGGTCGCTGCGTCTCAGGACGCGGATACTGTCTCCTCGAGCACAGCCCTACCATCCCCCAGTTCGGGATATCTATCGCCTTCGCCCTACACAAGCCCTATTCGACGACTTCCTCCTATCCCGAGCTCATCGGCCGTCCCGCCCGTTCCTCCCATACCTCAACACTATCTGAACATGCCGATTGCCGCCCAATCGCTGGAGTCTGAAAACATACTATCACAGGCGCCCGCACCTCAAACTGTTCTGCGTACAACCTCTCTTTCGCTTCCTGATCCCCGCGTGCTCCCTAGCCGCCCAGCTGATATACCCCACGCTACGATTCCACGTTCGATATCAATGGGGAACCCTCGACGAATTCGACCATTGCCTGTTCCTCCACTTCCCTCTTCCGGGCCTGATTTTGTTTCTTCTGGATCTAGATTGTAATTGCTACTGCTTTTATGTTCGGGCTCTCATCACCTATGTTTTTGCCTTATGTATTGCTGGGGACATTGTTTTTTGTTCGTTTTACTAGTGATAATGTGTAGTGAAGACTGAATATCTATAGACCAACATCCAAATAAGTACCATATTCGAGTCAGAAGCGACGGTTTGCTGGGCTAGTAGACTTTACTCCAAATTCTTCTTGTGGATGTTTAATACTGACCGGTCACAACCCGTCCACTTGAATCATAAATTAAAGCACGAGACACGTGACCTTCCGATCAACAACCTCCACAGCCTTGAGGCTGTCGCTCATCTTTGGCGTTGCTGATGAGGAGTCCGAGGGCTTTCCAGTTACCTTACGACCATGCCTACAGCTACGAGTCACCAAAGTACCAAAAATACCCATGAGTATCTTCGAAAATACGCTCGAAATGATGATACCTGGCAACCTTGGGCTACGCCAGATACTACTGGGCTTGCGCGTCAAACACTAGATGCCCTTCGCAACGGGAAGGAGGTCTCAATACTTCAGCTAGAGTCTGTTGTCTCGCTAACTGCTCATCCGCGATCGTTATATATACTTAATGATCCTGCGCTAGTTGATGCGTGTATCTTGCGTTTGGTTAGACTGCAAAAGCAAGACCCCACATATGTATGTATTCACCCGACGTATTCACACTAGTCTCACAGAATTGATGTATACAGCCGTTTGGGTATGAAGCCGGCTACTTGTTATTCAGGACTGTTGTTCTTGCCGTCGGTATACGAACAATCGGAAGAGTAAAGCGAAAATACGACATTATCATCACGAAGCTACTTGAGAACGAGCGCAAGGAGGATCTCTCGGTGATGCTCATGAGGGGCCTCAATTTTAACATTGTGAACACACACAGAAAGTCGAAATCGTAGTGCCTGGCCACACTAGGGGTCCAGAACGGGTCCGAAACAGGCACGCCGCACATTTTGATCTCATTAGGCCTGTTCTAGACTGATTGGACCCGTTCTGGTCTAATCAGACCGGTTCCACGTCAGTCAGAGCGGGTCCGCGCGTCCAGTCCAGGCACTGCAGCACGCCAACGACAAGTTATCACACTGGCGAAGGTTTCACCCTGCGAAGAAGCCCGACGTGACCGAGTTTGCTTTGCGGCCTGCCATATGTGACGGACATTTTGCTTGTCTGTTTGTGTAACTCGTCACTCGGCGGGGCGTACAAACATAATGCGGATCACATTGCTTATGCAGTTCGTTACCGAACCAGTCCCCCCTCCCTCCATCAATTCAAGGGCTTGCAGGACCACTACCCCTCGTTTCATTGAGCTAAGTTCATCCTGGGGGCTCAAAATTTACCAAAATTTAGTCAATTTAGTAGATTTGGAAAATCGATCGAAATGAGCTGGATTTACAAGATTTACAGGGCTGCATGGATACCGAGTTTAGCAGAAACAGTGTCTACTCGGTGTACGGAGGAAATGCATGTATGTATATTGTGTAGTTAAATACAAACAAACCGCGTACAACTTGAATGGTACACAAAGAGCACGCGTGACAGAAGACTCACCAGTTGTATATATGCGCCGGTTGGCAGAAGGCACGCTGGCACGCTGGCACAGGGTGCATGGGCGACACCCGCATACAGCACACGTAGGCGTCTCAGGTCAGCCCCACACGTTCAGTCCACTGAATCGTAGCGCGCAGTTGGGCGGGCGAACAGAGGTGATGGGGGGATTAGCATGGGAGTGGGTGTAGCCAGCAGACCACGCACCAACATCACCCGGGTTGACCATGTACAGTTGATCTGAGCGGGCGTGATCTGCAAATTGTAGATGGCGCGTAGGTGGGGGCAAACGCTTGCCTGCAAAGACGTGAGTACGAAGACGCGATAAGGGACACGAGGGGTATCACACCCAGGCATGCTAGTTCGCGCACGCTCGCTGGTGACGCGACTTCACGGCGGGCGCGTTCGAGCTAGGATGAGGTTAAGGACATCGGGTATGTGTGTAAATGAACGGCCGAAAGGAGCGTTAAGCGTTAGACAGAGCACGGGAAGGACAAACGAACCCGCTCACCATGTGCGACGAGAGTGGTGGGCATGTCACCCATAAAGAACGCGGCGGATTACCGGTGCCACAGCGAGTAGGGACACGATAAAGGGCGCACAAGAGGCGACAGCATACGATGTCAATACTGTTGTGTGTCGGTGTTGGGTTTAGCCAACAGGCAAGCATATACTAGTACGTACTGCTTGAATATGTACACACGCACAAACCTCGCGCCTGGATAAAACGTCGAGATACTTGTCGCGTCGCACCGGTCGGTCTTCGTTACCACGAGCTGAGCTCCTACTTTAGCGTTCGCAAGCAGAATACGTATTCTACCGAGCTGATGTGCAGACTTACCTCTTGGCTAGCGCCGTTTACTCTGAAGGCACTCTGCGTATTTGAGTTCAGATGCCGGTGGGTGGGCGAATCGTTAGCTATTGAGCACAAGCGGGGGCGTGCAGCGCAGCGCCGGGGATAGACGTGTGTGGCGAGCCGAGATACGAGTTGCTGGAGTGGCGAGCCAGTGGCGGCAGGATGGCAAACGGCGACTAGACGAGCAAAAGGGGTTAGGGAGCAGAGGATGGGTAGTGGTGGTGTGCAAAGGGTGATGAGGACCTCGATACGTCTCAAGCATTAGCCGAGTGGGGTGACGGGACTCGTGGCGTGGAAACAAATATGGGATTGGCGCGAGATTGGCGGATGAGTGCGCGAGTGGCACGTGATGTGCTTACCAGGCGTTTTCCAAGAATCTGTTTTCGGTTTCTCTCCCCTTCTCTCCCCTTCTCTCCACCTTCACACCATGCGTTAACCATGCCCGCACCCTAGTCAACGGCTTGCTCCTGCGGTCACTTGCGCCAAAGCTTCGCCAGTTCGATCCCGCCTACGTCCCCATCAACACCGGCTGCCGTGCCTAAGCGGACAACCCAATGGCCCCCCAGGCCACGATTCAGTGCGTGAAGAACTGCGCAATGAACGCGCCAACTTCACGGCCTCCTTACCACTCTGACAACGAGGGTAACGGCCTCGATCTTCTCGAGAACTCAACCAGGTACGCACTGATCCTTTGCCCAATAACTTATCCACTTGCTTGTTTTCCGCTGCAGTGTTCTCGACCATCGCTAGAAGGACGCCTTGTAACGCCCAGCATGCGTCGAGACGCGCTGCATTCGAGGCGCTGGTGCTACCGACTGATACTCTCAATAGGGCGAGTACTTTGCCACCCCTCTTTCCTGTCACCAATGCTAATGCACCACCACCGTTTGCCCCGTCTCACCCTCTTGCTGCACACTCGCCGTAACCTAAAGCACCCTATGCCGACGCCCTCAACCAATCGCAAAAAAACCGCGATCAACCGTGTCCGCTGCACACGCTACAACCGTTCAAATCAGTGCTGCGCCGGCACAAGGCTGTACCCCACAACTCGACCAACCGAACAGTACGTCCACCTGCTACCTGCCGTTTACTGTTCTATTCTCTCGCTCAACACTCAGTTCTGACCTCCGTACTGGGTGGATTACTTGCCCACAATTGCCTTCAGCCCACTAACGCGTCATTGTGCCTGTTTAGTACTGCTCCTGCAGGTGCGCCTCGTCATTTACAACACTCGCCCTCCTTGACGCTGATAACCCACCGAACTCTCGCCGCTGTGGCGCTTTCTGTCACAGCATAATGTAATTGTCAGTAGTTAATGATTGTGCCAGCCATTTTGACTACCACATTACTGTTGCGCGGCAACTCCGAATCGCGTAAACCGATTTAAGCTATCAGATCCACGACATGGGATTTACTTACTGAACTTGTGAACTACTTGTGAACCCCAGATGTGACTTATTGGAATCATCGTAATCGACAACCCACCAGTTTGAATATATGCAATTTCAGCTAAATATACGTAAAGTTGTAAAACGCCCTAAATTTATAACCAAGGTTTTCCTGACGTGAATAAGTGCGCGAACTTATGGTTGTATGCGCTAGTAACTAGGCTAAGAGAATGCTTGTTCGAAGGGCGGAAGAATGGGTACGTAAGCAAAAAGAAAGAAAGAAAAAAAAAAAGCTAGCAGATACGCGCGCAAGGATGACACAAAGATTGAAGAGCGGAGAAAGGGAGGGGAGGGCAAGTGCGACTGGGCGACGAGCAGCATAAGCCGCATAAGCAATGTGATCCGCATTATGTTTGTACGCCCCGCCGAGTGACGAGTTACACAAACAGACAAGCAAAATGTCCGTCACATATGGCAGGCCGCAAAGCAAACTCGGTCACGTCGGGCTTCTTCGCAGGGTGAAACCTTCGCCAGTGTGATAACTTGTCGTTGGCGTGCTGCAGTGCCTGGACTGGACGCGCGGACCCGCTCTGACTGACGTGGAACCGGTCTGATTAGACCAGAACGGGTCCAATCAGTCTAGAACAGGCCTAATGAGATCAAAATGTGCGGCGTGCCTGTTTCGGACCCGTTCTGGACCCCTAGTGTGGCCAGGCACTACGATTTCGACTTTCTGTGTGTGTTCACAATGTTAAAATTGAGGCCCCTCCATGGATTACGTGACTGGGACGGCAACGGAACAAATTTCCCAAACTCCGTTCTCACCTTACCCATTTCTTGGATGGTCGTCTCGTAATATGCTTTTCAAAGACTCTCTAATATCTGAGCAAAACGCGCTCGCCCTCTTGGACATATTACGGACGGATAGAAAAGGCTTTCTGAAAGCCTGGGCAGAGTCTCACGCTCCGTCCATGTTTGGGATTGTCAGTATCCTATGGAGGTGTGTCGAAATGTCTAGGTAAGGGACGAGGTTTTGTGATACAGCATAGAAGATGTTGACTGCTTGATCCCAGTACGCGACATCGATGGGGTATTTTCTGTGAAGTTCTCTGGCGATATCATGTAGTTGCAGGAACGGAACACTTGGGTCTTGTCCCACTGCAAGATTCTGCTCGCCACCATATTGAAGACTGGAAGCATATCACAAGTCGACTCGATCTAGATGATGCCCGTAACATAATGCAAGCCTATACGGAGCGCATCACCTCGACATCCATCTTGTATCCTATTCCGAATCTAGCAGCCATTCACTAGGGGGCAAAATGTGTTTTCCAAAATGTAAAGGGTCGCGAAACTCTCGGCAGATCCCGCGATGATGTTTAGT
>WSTJ01000917.1:0-16652 GCA_019623705.1 Ceratobasidium sp. 428
GAACAGCTGGCGGAGCATCGGACGAATCGGGAAGACGAGGCGGCGGAGAGTGTGGGTGCTGAGGAAGACGATGAGGACGAGGATGATGAGTACGAGGACGATGAGGAGGGTGATGAGTACGAGGAGAATCTGGACCAGGTGTGTGCTGGTTTGTCTTTCTACTTTCTTTGGTGGCGCTGGGCATGAGGATGCCGATCCATGTTCCCGGTTGGTCGCAAACTATGCGAATGGCTCAGAGAATTTTGGGTTGGGCTGGGTGAGATGGAGCGTACAGACCTAGCCGATGTCGAGCGGCAAGTCGTACTCAGGTCACACGAGCTGGCATACATCCTCTTCCATTCATCCCACACACCATCCACCCAACTCATCTATCACACAAACCGCTAACAAATCTTTCTCTCTACCCCACCCCCCAACCACCATAACACAGAAAATGGAAGATGGCAAACGCATGTTCTCCATATTCGCCGCCCGGATGTTCGAGCAGCGCGTGCTGACGGCCTATCGAGAACGCGTCGCGCAGGAACGACAGCTTCAACTGTTGCGCGAACTCGAAGATGAGGAACGGGTGACGCACGAGCGCGAGGCGAAGCGGGCTAAAGAGAATCAGCGAAAGAAGGATAAGAAACGGTGCGTGTCCTGGGTTCAGAGTCCTAGGTGTTCTAGGTGTGGGCCGTACGGATTTGTAGACCATACCAGGCGGGACTCGTGTTTTGGACCGGATGAGGTTGGGTGCTGACTGAATCTCTTTCTGTTTTTGGCGGTTTGTAGGCAACAGAAGCTGGCAAAGGAGGGCGAAAAGGCGAAGCGGGAGGCGGACCGGGCGGCGGAGGAGTTTGCGGCCAAAGTGAAGCAGGAGGAAGAGGCGCGGAAGAAGCGGGAGGAGGAGCGGTTGAAAAAGGAAGCAGAGAGGCTGAAGCGAGAGGCGGAGCGCAAGGCGCGGGAGGAGGAAAAGGCGAGGAAGGAGGAGGAGCGGCAACGTGCGTTGGCGGAACGACTCGAGCGGGAGGCCAAGGCGCGTGCGGAGAAGGAGGCCAAGGAGAAGGCGAGGAAGCAGCAGGAGGCGGAGCGGAGGGAGGCGGAGAGGGTGAAGAAGGAGAAGGAGGAGGCGGAGAAAAAGGCGCGGGAAGAGGCGAGGAGGGCGGAGGCGAAGAGGGCGGAGGAGGCTAGGAAGAGGGAGGAGGAAAAGGCTAGGAAAGAGCGGGAGGAGGTGGAGAAGGAGAGGTTGGCGAATGCGCAAAAGGTCGCTGCTGCCAAGGGTGAGTTTTGTTGGTGTAACGGATGTTGAGTGTATGCTGATGGGATTGCTTTTTTAGCTGCTGCCGCGCAACGGTCCGCCGCTCGAGGGAAAGCTGCCGCCACTCCAGGTCCATCTCAGACGACTCCGAAAAAGGCTCCGGTCAAGGCTACGACTCAGCCTCTGCCTTCGTCGTCGTCGTCCTCATCTTCGGCTGTACCCGCTCCTGCTGTCCAAGCAGCTCCTGTTCCACAGCCTCAGCCGCCCGTCCAGGCGCAAGCGCAAGCCCAGGTGCCTGCACTCAAGCAACAACCACCTGCTCCGGTTCAGCTGCCACCAAGGCCGTCGCCTGCGTCTTCCCCAGCTCGACCACCTCCACGCGCGGTCACTCTCAACCCGATCACGCAGATGCCGCTCGCGTCGGGGTCGCAGTTGCCTCCACCGCCGTCGACGCCGAGTATCCCGCCGTACCAGGCCTTTGCGCCACCGTCGCCGCACCATATTGGCCCACTCCCGGGAGGATCACCTCAACACATCGGTACCCATCCCGGACCCGTCCCGCCGTTTATGCCCGGCCCGCCGGTGCCGTACCCGGGAATGGCGTTTACTCCGCCACCGCCGCCAGGTGCACCCGGCCTGCTGCCCGCCGCGCAACTCGTGCCCCAGCCGCTACGTGGAATGTTCCCGCTCAACGGCAACCCAACCGCGCCTCCCGAGTTTTCCGGCTTCCCGCGCGGCCCGTTTGCGAGCCCGACCGCACCGCCGCCGGTCTCTGTCTCGGTCCCCGTCCACGCCCGCCGAGGCTCGACGACGGACATTCCCATCAAGGCGATCGCGCGTCCGATCGGGCCAGGCCCGATCGGTCCCGCCGGTCCACGCGAAGACTCGTCGCCCCGTCGATCACCTTCGCCGCAGCGGCAGCCGTTGGGGTCTAAAGCCCTCGCGGCCGACGACGACGAGGTGGTCACGCCCGTCTCGAGGCGGAACACGACGGTCTCGTGGGGCGCGGCGCCTGGGGTGCCTCTCCCCGGTTCGCTCGGCGCGCCTGGGTCGGGTCTGCCTGGACCGGTATCGGGTTTACCTGCGCCCGTCGTGTCGGGTTTGCCTGTCCCGGGACCGCATATAACCTCGCCGTGGGCCCCACCGCTTCCACGTGCGCCGCCAATGTGGCACCCGCCCAATGGTCATCCTGGGTCGAACCCGTGGGGGTTTGGGACGGTCCCGTTTGCGCCGTCGGCTGAGCGCTGATGGGGTTCCCGTTTTTGTGCCGTGTGGTTTTTCTGTTGTTGTGATGCCTGCTGCTACTCTATCCTACTTCTTTGCGACTTAGCATTTTTTAGCCTGTTGTTCGTAGAGACAATGGCAAACATATATGAAGCATATATGGCTGAGTAGTAAGAGTTGATTTATGATTCCTAGCGCCGTTTTGAGTGCGTGTATGCGTTGGTTGCTGAGAGATAAGACGCTGCTTAAGTCTATTGTTTTAGCCCGCTCCTAGTCTCCAGGCTTCTAACACGTTACACAAAGAGTATCAAAGTCGAGTCTCACTATTATCTCATTTATACGATCACAAATACCACATCGAAAGACTTCTATGCATGATGGTCTTGGAAGCCAAATAAATAAGTAGCCACACCCCCCATCCCAAGAAGAGCTGCTCCTGCCGCAATCAAAGGCAGTATTCCACTGGTCATCCCGATGGATGTCATGACCGCAAACCAGCTACCTGCTGGCACAAACGCGCCAAAGACAGCCGATTGGGTAGCGGCTGCTGCTGATCCTGTAGTGGAGGAATCAGCGCACCAGCCAACCAACACGCTCTAGTACATAAAAATATCACAGCACACATACCTGCAACGACACCTGCGGGGCCAAATCCGAAGGTTGTAACCCCTATGACCACCAAAAGAAAAATTACGAGGCCAACACCAGCGATAATCAGAATCCTTCTGCGGATATCTATGAGTTACTTGGCCGTTAGAGTAGTCTGCGTTTTCAGAGGGGCTTTAACGTATACGTACGAGGTTGAGATATCCAGTTTCTGAAACGGCGCCAGTAGCTAGCCGACATGTTTCCGAATACGCGAAGCGTGTCGGCAGCCGTATCCCGAACGCCTGTAAAATTGTATGAATATTCTGCTCAAGGATAAATGTCGTTGAAGGACTTACGGCAGAATTGATCAACTGCAGGCCTGAGTGCAGAGCGAGCTGTATTCATAGCATTTCCCATTCTTGAAAGCGTGTTATTGAGCTGGTGGGAAAGCGGGGGTGGTTAAGAAAGCCTGGGGCGAGGTCTGAAGTACGGTTGCCACTCCGACAAACCCGCGCATACATAGCGTCACTCTGAGGGATCTTTGAGGAAGGCAAGAACTACTTCGGATGGGGCTGTTTGATTTAGATGAGGAATTAATCTATCCTGGATTTGGTGACTCGTTGATCAACTAATAGCTACCCCGATTTTAGCCACATGATTGTCGTTGTGCCGATCTTGCATAAATGTGGTCGTACCAGAAGTCGGAATGCGCTGCTCTAGGGTATCTTTGAGAAGCCGACTGGCTCTAGCAACATTCTCCTTCGCGACCTGAGTCTAAGAAATCTGACGGCGCTCGTCACCCCTGCATATTGTCAAGTGTCATCTTGCACAATCGACTCGTCTCTCCTCAGCGCAGTAAACACAGCGAGAATAGCAGGTATCTAGAGTACAGAAATAACAATTAGACCATTTCAACTACTCCGGGGTGTTATAAATAGCTTAAGCTAAGTTATATCACTTTCAGCCACTCACACCTGCCTCGTACCGCAGGAGTAATAGCTTTAATAGATGAAACACAATTGACGTGTATAGCTGCTCCAACGTTACAAACTACTAATCTATTGAGAATCTAGTTCTCGTTGTGACTACGTTCAACAATTGTTACAGCCCCCAACGCTCCAATCGCCGCCGGGACGACCGCCATTTCCACAAGTGTTCCGGTCATTGCGGCAGACGTCAAACCAGCAAATACGCCACCGGCTGGTACTGCGGCCCCATAAAGAGTGGCTTGAAGGCCGGCCGCGGCAGAACCTGCGGTAGACCACATCGTCATTGAGCAAACGTTTGTCAGGTAGGCACGGAGGACATACCGGCAATTATTCCGGCTGGACCAAAGCCAGCGGTTACAACTGCCAGTGGAACCATGACGAGTATGGCCGCCCCGACCCCTAGCCCGATTAACAGCGCCTTCCGGACGTCTAGGATGACAGTTAGTCAAGAAGTTGCTTCGCAAAATCGAAAAAGGCATCTTACGTGGCTGAGATACCCAGTTAGAAGCTTTGGTTATAACGTTTCCCATGGCTTATAAGACTAGTGAATGAGGGGGGGAAATGGAGAAGAGTAATGGCCACTCGACGTGTAGCCACCTTGATTAAATAGCCACTGGGATTCGGCTCTGACAAACAGATGCATACAAGTTGCAAAATTGATGAGAACTTAGCGACGACATTCTATTTACCTCGAGAGTCTCACCGAAATCTATTGCGGAATTTTCCTGTCGCAAAAGGCCCGCGTACACCCAAATAGCCACCCCATTCAGCCACATGATCGCCACTATTCTGATCCTTCGTCATCGGGAACATATCATCCGAGCTCCCTATTAAGGCAACGGGCTTAATACAGCTGTCGTAGCTCTCTTCGTGCCCTGCAATATGGTGACTGATCGTGCAAGAGTAAATCGCTTGACTAAGATCAGTGGTTGACATATCATAGTTACTTACGTTTTCAGACAGCATGCATTCTTCAACGGGGAGCTCCTATTACTGATCGCGGTGTGCCTCTAGCTCCGGATCTAAAACTAAACCCAGCCTATGTAGCGCCACTACTTGCTGGCGCCTTCCACCGCACCGCTTCGGGCGTTGTTGCGGAATCTACGCGTGGTCTTTCTACTATGTACACTGTCCTGCTCCCTCACCGTCAGCATGATAGTGCTTATTCGGACTACAGTTGGCATTTACCGACGTCCAGGTATCAGAGAACTGCGAGAGTATATGCACCACGACGTGCTCACTTGAAAGCTTGACTTGTCGAGCGAGCGGCGGTAACAAGTCCTTGCAATAGATATGAGACTCCCAAGCTACTAGTATACAATAGAAGATTATATACCTCACATTTGCGTGGCATCTTATCATTGTGTCGCACAAACATCAGGCGACCCGAGAGTACTGACACGTGACCTTCACAAACAAATCCCGAAGATTCAGCGCTAACACTGAACATGTGCCACGAACATCTAACCACTCATTTCGCCCGGTAACCAATTTAGATGTAATTTTCTGAAATCTTCTGATGGGACCTAATTTACATCAGCTCTGTAACTGTTCTAATTTCAGGATGGGGTCATCTGAGTCCAATATTCCTGTTCACTTCATTCGTCACCCGGCGGGCCGGTGGAGCCGTAATTCTTCGCCCCGTGAAGTTATATAAAGCGCGACCGTTCGTCGACTTCCTAGTCACAACGCACTCGAAAGCAAACGAAGATGAAACTTGAGTTATTATATTTTACTTTATCGGTTGGATCGGTGTTCGCGGTATCCTTTGTCAACACTACCACACGTAACGATGGTATTCACCTCGCTATTGGCCCAACCTGCGGAAAGCTTACCACAGCTGGTAACACGTCGGACCTGAATGCAGGGTTATGGGACCTCAAAAAATACAAGACAATTGTATGTTACGCCCGTTATTGCTCTTGGCACCACTAACACTAGATGGGAACTACCAGGTCTCATTTGGGGATAGGTACACTTCTTCTCATATGAAAAGTACTATGATATCTAAGGATGCAAAATTTAGCTACACTGCGGGTGGTGTGGACGATGGTAGTCCTTTAGCCCCAGCGGTAATAACTCCGCCGTCACCAAAGGCTGGGGGAAGAACCACAAATGGGCCAGGTACGTACTACCACACGATCGTCAGTTTTAGCTACTGATAGAGATATTCAAGTCTGGATTGAGTACATTGCGAACGATACATCCGCCCGTTTTATGGATTATGCTGTCAGTCCAAAGATATGTTACGACCCAGTCATTTAATGGGGTGAAATAGGTTGGCGGGGCGGTAACCAACAGGACTCTATGGCCAAGCAAAGCCAACGCCAGCGATTTTATAGGACAAGTCGAAATCTTCCTTAGTAAGCTTCTAATGAATTCAAATGCTTGGTTGTATTCACCGTCCTGCAGATCAGAGCAACAAGCTAAATCCAGCTACCACACTCTACACGGTCTATTTCGGTATCAAGTAAGTTTCTGCTGTAACCGGTCAGCGAAGTATTTCATTTCCACTAGCGATGTGTCTGCTTCTCACAAGGACGGTGCTCAATTTCTCCCGGCCGCGGCACAGGTTGTGATAGACCAGATTAAGCGACTGGCCGCGCCTCCCACCCTTGCACGTTCATTCCTCGTTACAGATTCATATGGACGGGGATCGCACGAGGCTGCTGGTGACGCATACAAGAAGCAAATCTTCAACGACTTAGCAAAACTGCATTATGGACCACCTTTCTTGCAGATAGGATACGCAGGTTAGTCACGGCAATTGCATCAGATTTACCTTGCCCTCATGACGCCCACGTATCATTACAGATTTCGGATATGTTTGGGACGCAGTTTTAAACACTGCACCGGGATACGCTGCATTTGGTTACAACAGTCCCGGTGCTTGTGCTTTGAATAGTAGCACTATCATTGGAGCGGTGAGTGTTCCACCCAGAGCTGCTGCTAATCGGGCTTGACTCATGTACTCCATCAGTGTGACGACCCCGATCACACATTCTATTGGATTCCCGGGTAAGTTCCATGCGAACTAATCTCGTCTAGAGAGCTCTTATTGACTGGTGTATTGTATAGACATCCTTCGAAACAAACCCACAGAATCATGGGGGACTATGTAGAGCAGGCGCTCCAGAAGTGTCGGACATTATAAAGCCCTCACGGTACACCTACAAAACCCAGCTTCAAAAATCGCTACCGATTGACTTTGGTCTAGTGTAAAATATGAGCTCTAATGTAGAGCATATCAACGGTTCTTTAGGCATGGATGAAACTGTGATTTGGAGGTGTTTTGTTGAATATATGCACTTGTGACATCACCTGATCCAGATTTGTCATACCATGTTAGCCACCATCGATAAAACGCCTCGTGGCTAAATCTCAAAGCTGTCGCGACCACAACAATCAACTTGGCACCCTCGACGCGCATCGACACCAGAATTTTTTTCCTACCACCAAGAACTCTAGTGGTACCGATACATTAGAAGACTATGCCTCCCGTACTCCCTACTTTTGTTCCATCCATCCTTGCCGTTGGGCGTGGTGCAGGTGTCTGGTTTCCGAGTACAGGCATCTCGGACCAGCTTCAAGCGACTACTGATGCCGTAAACCCAAATAGTGAGTTTTCATTCTGGGCATCTGCTCATCGTTGTGGGATCAACTAGAAGTTAAATGAATCAAAGTTATATGGCCTTGGTTTCAAGGTGTGTTCTCGTACATAGGGTCGTTATTTGCTTGGAATACAGTCCTAGCTGGTAAGTACGCAACTCCGGTCCCACATGAAGGTCTTGTTGATCAAATCCACGCATTGGCTTAATTTGGTAGCCGATACACCTGATAAAGGCACCCTGTGGGATCAACTCGTGCATTACGTAGCTCAGCCCGGTACAGAATGAATCTCCAACCTGGCTATATGTTTACTGACCCATTACAAGGCGGCCTTACCGTGGTTTGGTTAACCGCTTTTCTGGTTATCGTTTGCATTCCTTTCCTGCTTGGTTTTGGTGTCTATGGTGTGATAGCAGGTTAGTGCCGCTGCCCTGATGCTATGGATCAACTGGATGACACCTCTAGCGCAGGATCTCCCGCTGCGTTGTTTCAGTCCGTTGTATACGGTGCATTCACACCGGCTGGAAGTGTTTTTGCGATATTGACCTCTGTTGGAATGTCGTTTTTGTGTCCGCCTCTTGCTCTGGTAGGCGCCGTAATCGCATCCGCAGTTACCTTCGTTATTTGGGTTGCGACGGTAAGATATAGACCGGTTGTATTTTAAAAAATGTCACTAACATTGATCCTGTAAGTCTGCTCATAGATATGGGATTCTATAGTTAAAGCAGAGCAACTCTTGCCTAGGACTGCACCCTCTTGTTTGGCGGTGTGTCATTGTTTGGCTCTGATAGCAAGCAATCGGCGCCTAAACCAAACCGCCAGAGGGCTTAGTGCAAACCTACTAGTAGACTTAGGGGGGGTCGGAAACGACCCACCACACTTGTAAAACAGTATTTCTATAGTAGTAAATGATTTTTGAAATATTTATTTACCTTAGTTCGAGTACCCAGAAAAATTAAATTGTGACGGTATCGGGACTTGACGAGTGGGTCGATGTGAGGCAGAAAGCCTAGTGTTGCTTAGGGCCGGTATCGCCGACTCAGGCCTCTCCTCCGCTCTTTCACCACTCTCCCGCCACCGCAACGCGTTGAGGTTGCTCCCCGATTGGTAAATCGACTACTAGTGACCTATCAAGCGTAGTATAAGACCGAACAGGGCTCAAACCCAGGGTATATGTGCTTGGATTCTGGCGTCGGATTGACCTCTGCTAGAGATTCGAACCCTGCTGCCCGAGCGAATCCTGAAAGTCGATTGCGAGAAAGCGTAAGAATTTCTTGAAGCACTTGGACTTGTATCTATTAAAATAGTTCTTGCTGCTTCTGACTGCGAATCTTCTTTGGGCAAGGTGAAGACCGAGGTGGAGGGAGAACTTGTGAGTTTGACGACTCGATTGAAAATCTTACGACGAAGCGGCACAAGTTGACTAGTGAGACTATGATAGAACTCGAAAAGGAGTTCTGGAGGTTGCACCTGCCTATCATAGAAGCTCAAAGTGAAAAAGACAAAGAGCGAGAGTTCGAGTGACCACGGGATGATCAATTACTCGCGTCATTATATCCAGCCCAAATCCCCACCTCCGCTTTTGGTACGACGACCTAGTATCACCAAGTACGCCCTTCCTTGCAATGCAATACACGAACTTCCGTCTCAGACTAGACAGTCTCTTACGCCACCTCTTCTTTTGTCCGTGCCGTCCGACCGGGTTGCTCGTGTAGCTTAGTTTGTGACGCCCTCAAGCCAATGAAATGCGGACCAAAAGGTGGGATTATTATGAATATGTCCTCCGTCTCTGGCACCACTCACTGATCTTGCGCAAGTCGAAGTTCTAATTGTTTGAACGCCGTTACGAACCTGTGCATCTCGAGAGGCGTGCGCTCGTTCATCTGCTGCGGATGGAAGAACCGCTTGGGCGACTGTGGGACGTTGCTATTGTATGGCACGGTCTACATCTGTTATACGAGCAAGGCTATTTGCTGTTGACTTTCTGGTGGGGGTTTCCTAAAGTTTGGGGACTTGATTGGTACTTAATCCACGATCTCGCATAGGAATATCGACTTTTCTTCTTCAGAATATGTCAATGAAGTAACGGTGAGAGCCTCAATGTACGGTACAAGAAATCTTAGGTATATGCGTTATAGTTCACGAGTTATCAGCAACCAGACTGCCAAAATTATTGGCCAGAGAGGCATGAAAGCACATATTAATAACATGTAGCCTCTGCCGCTGCACTCGCACTCGCTTGGAGGTCGTGCTCCATCATCGTCTACTTTCTCCCAGGCCAACTTTCTCTCCCGTATATGCTCATTTTATTCTACTATTTGGCTGTTTTCCCGACATTTATTCGCTAGCACTCGTCGCCTCCGCCGTGCTCCATCTGCCTTCCTCATCTTTCCCCTCCCCCGCAGCCGTCACCGCCTCCTAATCTCACTTTCTCTTCCAAGTTAGCCCAGCCCGTGAACGCAAATGGGCAGCACCGCGTACGAGCAGTCTCTGCCTCCTCACTCGGTGGTCGCAGGTGCTCCTTCAAGCCCCCCACCCCCTGCCTCCGGTATCTTTGTTACCTCCTAAGCTAACCTTCCGCCCCAAGGTGAGTCGCCTAAGACTATATAAGACATTAGACGCTAATCGGTTTACGAGTAGCCCCGCCACCTCACTCGGTCGGAGCACGTGCTCTCTCAAGCATCCTATATCCGCCCCCATCTCCACCTTCATTGCCCCCTCCCAAGGCCATGCACTCTCCTAAGTTCAACCCAAACATAAACGGGTGTATCACTCAGGATTACCGATCTGCATACATACAGCCCTCCACCCCCTCACTCTGTGGTAGCTCGAGGTACTCCTTCCAGATCCTTCACGCGCCGAGTCCGCCTCCACCAAGCTTGCTCCCGCCTAAGTCAATATTCTCCGGCAAGTTCAGTCACCATACTACTGCTTACTGTATATGGGTCATAGTTTACTCGACCCCGTTTAGTACTGTTTCAGCCACTGTCCACCTTCTTCGTCCCACAGACCCAAGTCGACTCATGTCCCCTCGGTATCGTGTATACGTTATCTGGCATCCAGTTGACACTTGTCCGAGGTACTGGGCTCGCAGTATTTTTGTCTTCTCTCTCTCTATCTCCGCTCCCGGTTCCGGTCCCTGCGACACAAACTACAACGCGCTCAACTTGTACGGCCTCAATAATATCAGCTTGAAGTTCTCTATGTATATCTATCTTGCTTATAGCAATCCAGCACGATGTGGTGTCGCGATCCTAGAGCCACGGGGCAGGGGATAGTAGCCAAATTCTCGAGCTCGAATTCCGACTCCATAGTGCGAATTCCGGGCTGGTTTTTTTTCTAGAAGCTCCTTACACCCCAGCAACACAGAATACCAAGTTTTAAAGCCCTAGGACGAGTATCTAGCGGTTGACGCGGGCGCGCAGGTGTGGCGAGGAGCAAGTGGCGGGTATTGCAAATTCCCGCCCACAAGTCTTCCTGCCTCGCGCGCGGCCTTTCACCCCGGTCGAAAAAATATCGGTTTCGATTTTTCTTCTTACTCAAACTATGATTCTTTGGCCCGGTGAACAGCTTTTACTAGTGTAATAATATTTCTTTACAATCGTATTGGGTCGTTCCCGACCCCCCCTAAGGCTACTAGGACAATTATCCCAAGCCCTGTGGGGCGAGCGCCAGCCGACGTTACTTGTAACATAGGCAAGCGACGCCAAACATCAGGGCTTGGTTCCAGGCAAGAGCAACTCTTGTAAAGCAAAGCTAGTCAATGGTTGTCCTTGTTTGACCTGAATTTTTATGAATTGAAATATAATCCTCGCCTCGTGGCTGTATTTAGCTTAGCCACCCACCACCTGCCACGACTTCCATTGCACTCGTGTCCACTTCGTAATCCACCTCCAGCAAACTAGTTGTATACCCTACTAAAAATGACCTCCGGATTTGAACATGCTAAAGGGGAGGCCAACAACTATGTCGCGAAATATGCAGCCCAGTTTTGGCAGTTTTTGATCAGCCCCCGTGCGTCAACTAGTGTTGCCTCTCGCGGTCTCCTAACGGCCATTTTCGCTAGGCATCCTTATCCTTTCGACTACGTGGACTGTAGTATTTGTGAGCGCGCTATTTGCACCTCTTTGCGTGGGATTTGGGTCCAAAGGCGTGCGGCCAGGTGCGTTCATGTGCAGAAACGTGTTCTAGTGCTGGGTTGAAATCTCGATTGGATTAGGTTCTAGGGCAGCGAAATACCAGTCACAAAACTATGGCGGGCACACGCCGCGTGACGGCACTTTTGCCAATCTAACCAGAGTGGGTATGATGGGTACGGCAGGTGTTGTATTGCAGTCAGCGGTGCTGGCTGCATGCATGGTTACCGGGCTGGTATGGGCGATACGAAGATATATAGAACAGGGTTGGTGACGGCACGGGCTAAGACATCGCTTACCCCTAATTAGACGCATTGTTATCTATTTATTCCTTGCGGAACCGTCGGGATACTCTAGAAATGTTACGAATCGTAGCTGGAAAGCAGCATATATCACCAATGACTTGCACAGAACCGTATGTGGAAATCAGAGTTTATGTAGGCCAAACGGAGAGGCTGCGTCGTGACAGCCTTTAGTTTGGGTAACATTTCAGCTACAAGTCTTGAGAGCACTTTTGGTGTTTGGATCTGTGTATGCCTTTGACAGCGAGCACACCCTGATGTTCAAGGCTTCGTGGCTGTAACTTGCCACTTCCCAACCACCACCGGCTTACTCCTCATGGCCCCCGTCACCTCAGAACTCGTTTCTGTGCTGGTTTCCCTCAACACAAAATATGATTCTTGGATTTCGGCTACTGTTGACACTACCGAAAATCTGCAGATCTCAGCTGGGCCAGTAGATGTATTGTCTGGTGCGTTGTGTCTATATAGCGGTGCAGCTTGAAACCTTAGCGTAGCTAAAGTCTAAGCTTGAAGATATATGGGCCTGGGTCGTGAACGTCTTCGTGTCTATCGGGTTGTTTTTTACCTCCATGGGTAATTGAGTTCTGATCCCCCTCATTCTGTTCTGAGCGTTAACAATCCTTTCAAGTACCGGGACTAGAAAACATAGGCGAACACCTCTCTAAATACTGGGCTGATATGTCCGAGTTTCTGTTGCAACCTCGTAAGTTAACTTGATATTATTTCTGCCGAGGCTATCACGGCTAACTTGTAAGTCATTGCCAGACATCCGTAACCTACTTATTATCTGGTTCATCGTCTTCTGGGTCGTATTGTTTATCCCTTTGATTCTAGGGTTTGGTCCCGCGGGTATATTAGCTGGTACGTCATTACTTTGAAGATAGCTACTTTATCCGTGTTGAATGAAAACAACTAGGTTCGTTGGCTGCGTGGTTCCAGTCAGCAGTATACGGGGCGTTCACACCCGCAGGCGGCGTATTTGCTATTCTCACGTCGGTGGGTATGATGGGTATGGCATGTCCACCTGCAGTACTATTAGCGGTGGCTATTGCCAGCGCGGTGACTGGGATCGTTTGGGGGACCCAAGGATAGATGTAGCTGGCGACCCATAACTGTACCGGGCCCAGTTCATACTCCTGTGATTTTAGAGCTTCGCTGAAGTGTATGTGATAGAATAACTGCCAAACTATGGGTGGTCATTGCGAAATGAAACGAAGTCGTCCTTGCTCTGTAGCTCCGTGTCCTGGGCTTGTTTCAATATCCCACCGCATGGTCCTAGTTTATAACGCCATTACAACCATCCTCTAGCGCTTCTTAACGCCTATTCTCTTCACGGTTATTTGCTCTCCAACGATCCAGCAGAGAACATCACGATACCGGATATGGATGATGATTATGTTTATTTGGGTTTGATTTGGTGGCGCAATGGCTTGGCGTGGCTACCCCCATCTTCGCCACCACCTCTAACTAGGTGTTGCAATCTATCTTCCACATTCGGGTGTGGTACTGCGTCAAAGAGCTGGATCCTCTACCGCTTTCGCTTGGCATGGACTTCGACTTTTGGGCTTTGGTCGCCCACGATGCTTCGGGGCGTGTGAAGAGTTTATCAAGGACCGTTGACGCTCATGGTATGTAATCAACTCTAAAACGGATTTCACAGCGAATCCAATAATAATATTTCTAGGTGTCATTCAAGATACACGTGCGTGGATTGTTGGCTTGTACACTGATATCAAGCTGCTTTGGGAGCAAAGTGATGGTAGGCGTTATGCATATGTTAAGTATCTTAACGCTTGTCTCATTCTAATGGTTGCGATAGGACCTATGTTACTTGAAGCAGGACTAGAGGTGGGAAAGGAGCTATACAAGGAGTACTACCCCCAATACAGAGACCAGATTTCTCGGTTTTTAATGCAACCTTGTGAGTTATCCTCCGATAATTACCCATGCCTATCGATAACTTATCAGTCCTCCCAATTCCTAAACAGACGTTCGCAAGCTGTGGATCACTTGGTTTACTGTATTTGGCGCTACATTAGTGTTTCCTCTGTTCTTGGGCTTTGGGCCCGAGGGCGTTAGGCGAGGTACGTCGAATACGGGGGAATGTACGGAAACGCTCTGATACTTACACCGGATCGGATTAGATTCTATTGCGTCAAGGTACCAGTCAAGAGTATATAGAGGACTCACCCCGCGTAACAGCTTATTTGCTGCTTGTACACGGGCGAGTATGGGTAGTATCAAGGAGGCGTTGTTAGAAGCGACGGGCTGGGCGACTCAGATTACTTTTTTTGCGTGGGTGGTACAGAAATACGGACCGCGAATGTACACTCTTCTGTTGGATGCAACAAAAGACCTATAAAGAATAGATAACGGTCGTACAAAATGAAATCCTATTGCTCATTTCAGCGTAACACAATTCCAGGTTGATACACCACAACAAACAAACAAAACACACAAAAAAGCACGTATGTACTCGACTCGAAAAAAGTGTCAGTGCCAGCATACAACACCCTAATCACACATACACATTTCACTCCTCAGTTTTAACCTTTTTCTCCTCTCCACCCGCACCCTCTTCCTCCGCCTTTCGTTTTCCGACTCCAACAGTAGGCACACTCGCTCCAGAACCACGCACACCCTGCCCAGCGCCTTCCCCGCTCGGCTCGATCTCGCCTTGGGTTTTGCCCACTTTGAGAGCTTCGACCGGTTCGGCCGTCTCTTCTTCTTTAGGCTCGGTCTTGGCGGATTTGGGTTTTGAATCTCGTTTGTTGTCACGTCCAGCACCGTTTCGTCCCCCTCCAGCACCCCCGCGGCCGCCTCCTCTTCCTCCACGTCCACCGCGCGAACCGCCTCGTCCGCCTCGGGCTGATTTTTGGTCTCGAGGTGAAGCTTTGGAGTCTGCGAGAGCACGTTTGGCTTGGTCTTGGAGACGCCAAAAGTGGAATGCGCGTTCGTCCTCGTCTGTTAAATCAAACACATAAGTTGGGAGTAATAGGAGAGTAAGAAGGAGAGGGACACACCGGACAGGCGCTCCCAGGTTACGTCTCCACCTGCAATCTTGGGAACTTTTTCTTGGACAAACGTAACGTCCTCTTCGGAGAGGGGAGAGTTGAACCCAAACGTCCCCTCGGATGCCCCCTTGTCCATCTTGATGAAGGGAAGAGGGGTAAACCGGTCTTTCAAAGGTGTCTACCATGCCGCCACGATCAATACACCACGAACAGATTTTATACTTTCCCATACCACTCACCTTAATCGCTCCGAAATTAGGATCCTCACTCCCAGCACCAGTAAACTTCAAAGCAGACCCCTTTTCATACTCAAACGCATCCAGCGCAACATCCACCTTACCCTCCGAATTAACAGTATACGTCTTGCCATGGAACTTGACCGTCACATCCGGTTTCTTTTTATCTTCCGGAATAACCCCGTCTTTGAGCTGGAAAGCGTCGAATTGACGACGGCCGCCCGAGCCCCCTGTACCGGAATGTGTACGGGGTGTAATCCCTTTTTTGTCCAGGCCTTTTTCTTTTATTTTCATTGTGCAGTAGGCTTCTCTGTTTTTGGTTTTGACGAGTTAGTTAGATGGAAGAGAGGAGGAGGGATAGAGCGTACTTGGACATGGTGACCAGTTCAGTGCCGTCGAATGCTGGTTTTGGATCGGCTTCGAGGAATCGTTTGACCGAGTCGAAGCCAGAGAATTCAACGAATACGGAATTCTATCACAAGTATTCGGATAAGACGGGTGTTAGGCAGATTGGTGGGGTGATGAACGCACCTTGAACACTTTTTGGTCTGTCCTACGCATTCGCACAGCGTTGACTTTTCCAAACTCGGCGAAATATTGTTCTAGACGGAATTGCAAGTCGGGAGTCTCGTCAGGGAACCCTTTCTGGAGATGACTCGTGAGTGTGGAGAAAGGATGACTCGAATGAATAGGGGTGCACATACTGCATAGACTGAGCGCTCAAACTGGTCCTTTTGTTGGACTAGTTCACGGGCACGACGGACATTTGTGCCAGTCTCATCGACTTCGATTAGACCGTCGCTTTTCTTCAAGACGTCGACGAGCCATTCGGAGCCTTTGGCTAAGGGGGGTGTGAGCGGGATGAAATGGGTGGAGCGAGGTTGTGATGATGCTTACGCTGGAATTCGCGCATTCGTTTAAAGGAGGCTACTGTGGCGATTGGGACCCAGTGTTCTGGAGTTTGGGTATGTAGCTTCCACATGAACTTGTCGTATGGTAGGTTGGCATCGTCAAAGTAGAACTCGACTGTAGCGCTTTGAGTCAGACGCGAAAGTGGATAGGTAGCGAGCACTTACATTGTTGTAAAGCACGCTGCTCGTCACTGACTTCCTCATTCGTAGTCTCTGCAACGGTATCGACTGGGGTTTCGACTGCAGTGGCCATGGTGGGTGGAGGTGAGACGAAATTTGGGTTGCGCACGTGATGATCATAACAGTCACATTTAAATAATTAACATCAGCCCCGATGGATTTGTCAGCAGCCCCTCGTTCTCGATGTGCACATCTCGAGCTACGACTCTGATAAAGGGTAAAAACG
>WSTJ01000918.1:0-16651 GCA_019623705.1 Ceratobasidium sp. 428
TGCACCGTGCGTTGAAAGGGAACGCCCCGGACGCGCCAACCCCTGCGGTGGAGTTTTGGTAGACGTATGAAAAGGGCGTATAGGTGGTGTTCGAAGAAATGGGGAGTGGCCCAACCATGTATTCTTGGATAAGTGGTGTGCTAAGACCACCGTTATACAGAACCACCTATGATACAGATATAGTGAAAGCTCAAATTGAGGCCGTGGAGGCTTACTCGGGCATATCTAGCTGGTGCTCTGCTCTCTTTGTCCAGATAGTTCAAGGCCGCGGTCTTGTTTGGTATGATCGATTCAATCATCCATAAGGTATTGTCACTATACCACACAGACATAAATCCATTTTATTTTTTTCCACAATCAACTCACCTCATTGTCGCATTCTCTATTCGGGTGAGATTGAGCTCCTTCTGTCCATATACCCAAGCTTGCACTTTCCGGGTATCGGAAAGGCTCAAAGGCGCCCAGATGTTAGCCTTTGGTGCTGTGATACTCGGAGCGTCATCGGTGGGACATGTTGCCGCGCTAGCCACTTGTTTCGCTGCCCACAGAGTCGCGAGATACCACACGAAACGCATAGGAGAGACCAGACTCATTATTTGCATGAACGGGAAGGTTCTCCGAGAGGACTTATAGGTGACCAGGCAGCTCCAAGCCCCACCGAGTTGGTTCCATGAGGCCAGGTTCAAGGTAGTACTTGGCAAGCACCGAGATTTAAATTGTAGGGTGTTTCATAAATCTAAACCATAAACGCCTCCAAGACCGGCCGCCGAGCTGAAGGATAGGAGATAGACTCGCTTAGGTCTGGGCGTCTTCGCCCAAAAGGAGGGTTGTGTATTGCACGTTGTTGTGAATATGGTGGTTGAGAAGATGAATGTGACGTCGGCAAGTGCCTTTGGGGTCAGCGCTTGTCAAACTTTATCCATGCGTGTTACATGCATGGTGATGGAACTGGCGAGCGCCTACCATACCATGAATGGCGTACATTGAGGAACCGCATCTCTACCCCTCCGAATCAACCCTCCCCCTCCCCGTAGAGAATTAAAGAGGGTAAAAATATAGAGCTACCTTCTCGGTTCGGGCCGCAACCCGCTCGTTTGTTAATGACCACACGGACTACGGCTTACGGAGGCTTGGGAAATGATTGTACTGGCGAGAGGTGGGCATCGAAGCCAGTCCCAGTGACATCAACGCGACGTCCCAAATTTCCAGTGACCCATGTCCCAGCGCGCGTCGACGCAGCGGGGCGTACATGAGTTTCCTGTTTTGGGAATATAAAGTCGTAAACGCGAAGATGCAGGTATAAAACTACTATGTTTCCCTTGCTCCACCAGCTGCCCAAACGTTGTTTAAAACTCCGGCCGTCGAATTGCGGTGTCTGCATCATCTGTGTCCGGAACTTTGGGCAATGGGTACAGTGTGTATTGGATAGGCCTTGATTTGGCGTGTATACCACAACATCGGCATTCTAGTAGCTCAATTTCCCAGCCCCATTTTATGTCCCTCCCCGGCTCAGCTCGCCTGAAGAATGATATTCGCTGCGGTAGCGAAAAACTCTTCAAATGACATGTTGCGCTCCGTGCCTTCTCCTTCTAGCATAGTAAGATTAAACGAATCGATAAGGGATCCCCGCTCTACGTCTTCATTCTGGAAGAGGTGCGCGTGGCCATGGATGTATGCGGGATAGGATATTCGATCCCAGTGCTCGAACGAGGCGTTCCATACCGTACCATCTATAAGGGTGAATTGGGTCTACAGCAATCCAAATAGATGGAACCTATCTCACCACTATATACATATTGCCTCCCGTTGTTTCGCTTTCGTAATATGTGGCCAGGTGAGTGCAGGAGGATGGCTACATCTAGGTCATTGATAATCTCCTAAAACACATTATGTCAAGGGATGGCGAAAAGCATACTTGGACAGGTCACATACCGGCTCATAGTACAAAACGAAACCCTCAACTATACGCCACTCTATATTTACTCCTTGGCGGAGTCTTTCCTCTTTTAGCTGCCTAAATCGATTCCTCCACTCATCCAATAGCCCATCAGGAAGTGTTGCGTTAAACATCTACCAAGCCCTTAATACCATTGTCATTTTCGGTTACGTTGCCTACTCACTGACGAAGATGTATCGCTTGACTCCGGTTGGTTACTCATAAACGGGTCAGGTAACCTGAGTCGCTTAAACTCCTCTCGGAACGCAGGCCAGTCTATAGCTCCAGGCGGGTCTTCCGGGTCGGGTATGTTATGTACAGGGTGTATAGGGGCCTCATCGATTGGCTACTTGAGTGTTAATATGACAGTTTGGTTGGGTATGTACTTGTGGGACCTACTACCCAAAAGTTCTAGGGCAGAGTATCAGTGTCGGTCGGTTCTTAGTACTTAATGTGTGTACGTACATCCTGGCGCAGAAGCGAACATCCCGGTATCATCGTGCATAGTTTCTTAGCCAATGTCGTTTTACCTGAACCTGATCCGCCTCTACATGTTCAACTACAAGTGTCATTTCCTGTTCAACGCTTACCCAATTCCAGCCACAACAACTCGAGTCTCCATCCTATGGAGCGAGCTATATATCACGGGGGCGGCGCCGCAAGAATGCAACAGGCTAGTAAGAACGTGGTGGGCTACGTACTACAACTAATAAATCAAAAGATACAAATACGAGAAAGTCAGATAATGGCTCCAATCGCGAGCATATTTGAGTCTATTATTACTAACTATAAGCGAGCAGAGAATCGATGTTTGCAGGTCGTGGTTGGGCTTAGGTCGGCTCGAACATCGGATAATTAGGGTCGCACACGGGCATGCCTGGGCCATGCCCTCAGGCTTTTGACGGGCATTGCAAATTCGGTTAACTGCCCGGCTCAGCCGTGGCTGCACGCCACAGGCACAGCCACGATCGGAGGGCCGGGCGCCCATGCAAGGAATTAATGGAATTTATTTACTCTCCGACTTTATCAGCAAGAATTGATGCCGCGGTATCAACGGGCGGGAGCAAAAGTGTTTGGTACAGGTGGACCCCCGATGATGTATTGGTTTGGTCCCATGAATAAGCACGGGCCATACATAATCTCGAGATTTGATCATTTCAAATATCTTTATTAGGATTTCTAAATTATTTTCTACGTTGTTCAAACGGCAAGATCTCCAGTACTTGACTGTCTCAAACGACTGATAGTGTCACTTCCCGACTCTCATGTTGTCCTCGTTGAGGCATATCAATACGGTAGTGACAGGGGAGCTGTAACTCGTTGCTGGAATGCTGAATTGCCAATTCAAAGCGCCGCATACATCACGGGGGGCTATACATGATTACCAGTATATGTGATCGGGGGTCCACCTATACCACCATCTTGATGTCGAAGGTGAGTTCACTCTTGTCTGTCACCCCGGTCCAAATTGAAAATTTCCCAGGTAGCCTGAACGCCCACCAGGCCGTATGGCTGCTCATGTAATATGTACACTATCGGAGAGCAGCTATGCAGGAGGATCTTGCACGATTGAGGTGTGAGAGGTTCAGAAACAGAATGTGTAATTACAGCGTAAACCAAGCGCTCTAACAAAAACTTGGTGCAATTCCCGCAAGCTTTTAGCTTGGATGTTTCGTCAGTTATTTCGTGGTTGCGAAGGACATTCATCTATCCGAGCCTAGAACATCAGAATAAACCTTGGTCGCCTTCCAATAAGTCAATAGCACGTTTCTTGCCGGCACAATCATCCGTTGGATGACAATATTTTGGATGGATATATGCGCGTGATATTTGATGCTAAAAAGCTAATTAATGGAAAAGAGGTGGTAGAGAAACATGGCGATGCCTGGTCGTTGTTATTTTTTAGCTCGGCAGTTGCAAAGCTGTGCTCCGAAGGTATTCGCGCCCTCTAACAACCATGTTATCCAGTCCAATTAAGTATTCACATCCTGAGCTGCATACACCCCTTAAACGACGCATGTATTAATTTCAGTTATCCAGTACACAGTCCGTAGCTAATAGATCCGTTCGCATCTGGCGCTCTTTCTGTGACTTACAAATGGAAAATTTTAGACATCTAATTCGAATAGTGCCGTGGAGATGAATACTTACATTAACCATCGTCTTCATCCCCGTCAAACTCATCTACTATACCACCAATCGGGGCGGGCCTGTGCCCGGAAGACCAAATACGCCACAGCTCTTCAGGAGTTGAAATCTTTTGGATATCGGCCACCCAGTTATTGAAAGCCTTCTTGCTCGCTTTGTCGACGACTACCGCGCAAGTATGTCGATGAATATCCGTGGGAATATCAGTATCCCCACCAATATAAACTGCGTTGAAATGTAGCTTCTTAGGTGGGTCGCCCTCCCGGGGCGCATCTTCCCAGTCGATGCGAAGAAAGTAATCTTCGCTTCCCTGTTTTCCGAGGCCTACAGACAGAAATTCAGTAATGAAGTAGGCACGTTTTTGCGTATAGACATACCAACAATCAACCTATTTCTCTCGCTGTCTTTGAGATCTTTGCTATGAACGAGAGTGTGCGTGAGTATTGAAACCTCATATTACAAGAGTTGAAATGTCACCTATGATAAAAGACTATGCCAAAGTTCGGACAGACCTTGGGCTTCTTATCCTTAGACTCCAACCTGAACTTTTGGTTGGTTACATAATTCACTGCTGCCGTGATAGCTTGCTCGTAGCTCTTTTCCTTGTCATACTCCTCCTTAGGGCGTCCCGAAGCGAACCCTAGGTCGTCACTTGTGTTCATACTGAGCTGAAAATATCTGTGGAACGCTTGATTGGTCGTCAGTGATCGTCTCAACAGATCATGGAAGAAAACAGTATACCTCCGTCCTGAGTATAGACCGTCGCTGTAAACCAGGGATCATATCGTCAGCAACAGACTACACAAATGAGTCGCACCACGCCCTTACCTTGTACGTTAACTGAACTCGTTGGCTAAGGAGGGATGATGATACAAGTCAAGTCTCTGACCATCATCTTAAATAGAGTAAACACTTTTTGTTTACTCACATTTGCTATGTCAGGCAAGTGTCCAAGTGGAGCCTTCGCTGAGACCTAGTCTTCATGTTGGGCGGCGGAGCCGCCGGTTAGGGGCTAGATCACGTGTATTTCCGTCTGTATATAGTTCGTGCATATACAGACGGTTCTGGGGGATAGCTCCCCCCGACCATGTTCTCTTGTTCATTGTAGTCGCGTGGTCGCGACGCTCTCGACCTCGCGCAACACTTCAGACTAGTATCACGCCTCGAGAAAGAGTATTCACATCAGATTCACATCATGCTGTTCTCCGTAAGCGCCCAAGACCGGCAAATGAGGCTCCAGCGTCCGGTTGTAGCATCCGATCGTCCTACAATATAACCGGCCACCGGTTATGCAGAAGCTTCCAATAGTAGGCGGTTTCGTAGCTTTTGACGACCATAGCCGTGAGCGCTACCGCATCGATCAATAGCCGGCACTCCGGGTGTAGTCAAAACGTCATAGATGCTACTATCCGAGAGAAAAAGGAACATCGCGAGACTTGATTTAGACACGCGCACATCCGTAGACAGCTTCTATCATAGATTTTATAATCTGGAAGCTGAGGCGATCACCGTCCACTGCTTTGTTTGGCGACCGGAACAAGAAATGCCGGCTCTCTCTCATGTACTACAGGCTTGCCCGGTGTATTCTGGCAGTGACTCGGGAAGACACAGGCCAGCAGAATGGCGCCTCAGTGGTGCCTTGACCTACACAGCAGCACGTGTTCTCTGATAGGACGCGCATATAGCCGGCATCGTTCCAACAACATCCCGGTTGGGTATATAAGGGGGGTGAGCGAGTCTCACAACCACATCGACCACTGCCCCCTTCACTACTCTCACACGCATTCCAAGTCATGTCTGCTCTGTCTAAACTCGTGGGTGAGGGCTCGACTCTCATCGAGACCATCAAACGACCTTCCGCCGAGGTGAACTTGAACAACCCGCTCGACAAGAATACCAACTGAGCCTGGGGCCGGACGCGGAGCTCGTGATGGGGAGAGGAGCGAATGTATATATTATGGAATCGTATGGTTACATGTGATAGGGGGAACGTACGAATCGGCTGACACCGTCTACCGGTAAGGTGGGGGACGCCCGCGCGCCGAAGGCGCAGCGAGGCGTGACCGGCCAACTCGAACCGCGAGAGCGACTCGCGGGTCGGGAAGGGAGACGGCGATAGCCGATAGGAAACGTGCCTATGGCAGGGATGGAGCGGTGGGACGAAGAGGAGAGCGCGTCGGTGCGCGAAACGAGTGTGGTTGGCCGCAAGGTTGGAACAACAAGTGGCGGCCGCACGTGATCTTAAGGCACTCGCTCAAGCGCCGGACAAACCCTGGCCCAGTACTACTCGTGCTACTACGCCGGCTCCGGCGCACGACTTCACACTGAGCCTGGGGCCGGACGCGGAGCTCGTGATGGGGAGAGGAGCGAATGTATATATTATGGAATCGTATGGTTACATGTGATAGGGGGAACGTACGAATCGGCTGACACCGTCTACCGGTAAGGTGGGGGACGCCCGCGCGCCGAAGGCGCAGCGAGGCGTGACCGGCCAACTCGAACCGCGAGAGCGACTCGCCCTTGAAGAGACCGACGTGCGCTGGTGGAACAACGGCGCGTGGCGGCAGTCGAGCGAGCGAAGGACGAAGTGGCCGCGCCAGCCGAGAATCGGATGGCCCCCTAATGGCGTGCGCGTGTGCGCGAAGTGCGCATGCGTGCGACGGCGGAAGGTTCGAACGCCGGGAGAGAGACGGAAGCTCGGATCGGTGCAAATTCTGCGTGCGATATTGATATCTTGTTCGTATCGCGCCAGTATCGAAAGTAAGCGTCGGATTTCCAACGGCCCATAACTTTAACGACGTCGGGGGCGATACCGGATCTCAGCAGGTGGGAGGTGCCGCCGATGCGAATGCGTGGCCGGTGGTCTTGGGTATGCCGGCGTCTGACCAAATCTTGTTGCAGCGCATTAAGAAGTGTTCTTTGGTTAGGATTTTCTGCTGACCGGATTTGGCGTGAATGAACGTGAATAAATTGGAGCTCGCCGGAACGCATGCGATGTGTTCGAGATGGCGGTTGAGCGTGGATATGGGGTTGAGTGGATCGGCTTGGGCGGTAATAACGATGGATTCTCCGTTGATCTGGCTAGTTTTCGTGCAGGGTAGGTGGAGTGTGCGGGAACCGTTGATAGAGAGTGCTGGGCCAATGGAGTGTATGGATGGTGAGGCGCCGGGGTTGTGGCGGCGCGAGGAGGTTCCAAGCAATTCGCCCAGACGTAGAAGGCCCCAGAAGGCGACTAGGGCTGCAGTGAGTATGGCTAAGTCCTCGCTAGAGTCGTTTCTCAGGTGGGTCTTTAGGATATTTAGCATGTGTGTTGTCACAGGTGTGCGGATGGGTGCTTTGGATGATGGTGGCGCCCCGTTCGTGGCGCCTTTGAGGAGCAGGCGGAGTCGTGGGCTGCCGTTCCAAGGTTTGGCGTTTGCGTCGTGCCAAGATTTGATGGCCGAGAATGCATTGGCTATAGAAGAGCCGGCGTATGAGAAGGCGAGGTGGGCAGCGTAGGCACTGAGGGTGAATTCCTCGGCTGGGAGGGCGGTGAAATCGCTGGCCTTGCAGAAGGCTTGGAAGGCGTTGACGGCTGATGTGTAATTGTTTGATGTGCGCTTGGCTACGCTGCGAGCTAAAACGGCTTGTATCTTATCTTCGTGGGTTTGTCTGTTGGGCGGTTGGGTGTTGGAGACATGCAACGAGGTGCACGCGCGAGGCTGTGGTGAGGGCGTGGTTGGGCGCGTGGGATCGCGTGTGCGGCGGTCGCGGGTATTGGGAGATCGGGATCGTTGTCTAGCTAGTGGGTCGTAGCGTGTGGCCCGAAATTTTTGGGCAGCAGAACCAATGGGTGGCCGTAGGCGACTTGGTGGCATGGTATGTTGGAAGGAGGATGCAGTCACGTGGTAGTCATGTTGTGTGGTATATACATATAAAGTATTATGTAACGCGATGTGTGGCTTGTGTATGTGATGGAGAGCATGTGATGGAGAGCATGTGCGGCGAAAAATGTACAATGCGTGCGTGGTGCAACTAACTAGGGTCAAAAAGTAAGGAAGACAGATGAGGCGGAACTGGGGGTGGGTCATGGGCTTTTGTGTATCCGCGTGGGAAGACGTTGCGCGAGGGCGCGTCAGCCGGGTTCTCTGACGTGCGTACGTATGGGATGTCAAGATGGATGTTGTGCGTGGCGGCGGTAGCGGCGATGCGTCTAATCGCGCTGTTCTGTTGGTGGTTGCGGGAGCGACCAGCTTTCCATGCGTAAACGACGCCGTTATTGTCGCAGTGTATGGCTATCGAGGCATCCTTGACGCCGCGCTGTACCAGCCACGTGACAGCCATTTCGACTGCTGTTGCTTCGGCCCATCCGATGTCGCGTTTGTTCGAGATCCAGCCTGGGCGAAGACGGATTGAGACAAACTCGTCGTCTAGGGTAATGCCCAAGCCGAATGAAGTGGAGGCGTCTGTGAACACGCGAATTGAGGATAGAGGCGGTGGTGGCACCAGAGATAGACCGGTATGGGGCACAGATAATCGGTCGTGCCACCATTCGGCCTCGGCTCGTGCTGCGGGGCTAGGCTCTCGACCTATAAAGCGAAGGCCGCGTGCTCGAGGAAGAGCCGCCATGAATTTGGTGAGTGCGGGTAGCCGGGATCTCCCATCCGGAATGGCCAGGGCGCAGTGGACTAAGGCGCCGACTAAGGACTCAGTGTCTTTGAGTGTAACCTTGCCTTTGTCTAGCCATTCGCGCAGGCGAGTCAAGTATTTCGTACGCTTGTGGTCAGGGATGTGGACAGTACGAGTGGCAAGGTTCCAGTCAAAACCGAGGTAGCGGAATATGGTGGCAAAATTGCGTGTCTTGGCCAAGCTCCATGGCCATCCGAGAAAAGCCGCGTACAAGTAAATAGCCTCCTCTGAGAAGAGTGGGGGCGCTTCGGGCGGTTCTGAGCCATCGCGTGGGTGTTGGATGAATAGAAAATCGTCGACCCATTTGAATACCTCGTGACCGTAGAGGCGGCGCTTGTACATTTCGGCAATCGAATCGCCACAGCGTGCGAACAGACCATTTGAGCTAGCTGCGCCGAAGGGAACGCGGGTGTCAACATAATATTCGTCGCCCCATTTGACGACTATGTGTGGCTGGTCAGGGGTGCGCACAGGAATTTGTCGGTACGCAGTCTTGACATCCATTGTGGCTGCGCGCGACCCGGGCGGTGCGTGTGATACGGCATGAGCTACCTTGTCAAAAGTACCCCATACGCACGGGAATTTGGTGGTGTCGATCTGTGAGTTGAGCGAGTCCTGCTCGTCATCGTGGCCGGAAAAGGAGAAATCTTGTATTATACGGAAGGTGCCAGGCGCGGACGACTTCTCGACAGCTCCTAGCGGGGCAGTCTGGAAGGGTCCAATGCGTTGCTCAAGTTCGGATCGTGAAAAGGGACCGACATATCGGCCAGCATCAAGCTCGGTTTTTATGTGGTCGCGGATTATGTCAGGCTGTAGAATAGCGGAATTGTGGTTTTCCGGGGTATATGTGGTTGTGACTGGGTTTGGGGCCCCGATGGGAAACCCGTGGCGCAGACCGTTGGGTACGTCACTAAACTCCTCCATTAGTCCGAGGGCGCGAAGCTCGGACTCCCAATTGTCTGGGAGGAGCAGTGTGCTGACCCTTCTAGGGTCAGACAGGGCACGCCTGCGCGCCGTGGTCGGTGGATCTGCAGAGGGAGCAGATGTGGGGCGGGTTGGAGCATGTGGAGGCGGAGCAGCCTTTGAGCGTGTTGAACGAGTAGCAGAATGGACTGCCGTCAAGGGTCCAGTTTTTCCCGTTGCGCCTGATGATCGGGGAGCGGCCGTTGGTTTGCTTGGAGGCTGCGCAGTACTTGGTCTTGTGTTCGCCTTTGAGTCCGCAACGAAAACAGCGTTCGTCGGAGTCCATCTCGCGGATATGTTTGGTACGCTTGGCGGGCGGAGCGATGTCGCTGCTTGCCTTGCGTGTGTGCGAGGACGATGCGATGGGTGCGGCTGTGCTGTGGGAGGTTGTGTGACGGCCTCGGCCTTTGGCTATGTCGTCGCGATCTTTGTTCACGATCTCCTCGTAGACTTTGTACTGCCATGTGCCCATGTCGAAGTTGGTACGGGATGCGGTCTGGCGCATCTTAATGTCGTAGAGCATCAGGCGGTGCCAGTTTGGCCGGACGTCACTGTGTGTCCATACCAAATGCCAGTGCTTTTGCCAGGCTTCGAAGCAGTCGGTGGGCATGTAGTCCTCGATGATCGGAAGGAGAATGTCCCAGGCGAAGCGCCATTGGTCGTGGGTCATGTTCTCTTCGCGCGGGATGCCTAGGGCGGCGATGCGGGTCTCTGTGGCTTTGTCGGCGACCTTACGACCAGACATTAGGTCTACGTAAAGTTGTGCGCGGTGGGCGGCGTCCGGTTGCTCGAGAAAGGCAGGATCGAGAAGGCAGAGGGAGAAATGGGCTTTCCAGCCATTCTCCATAATCTTAAGAATGGCCGGTGGAATCGGGAAGGATGCTCCTTCTAGGAGCACGCCTTCTGCGCGGCTCGGTCTGTGTAGCACTTTCTTAGGACGACTGCGGCGTTCGCTATCTGTGGTTGCAAGTGTGTAAATATGTATTCGCGTGTATATGAGCGATTGTATATATAAATAGTGAAGGAGTGGCATGGGGTGATAGTGTCTGTAACGTATGTCATGTGTGTGGAATGGGTATTAACGAGGGCGGTGACGGCTCGTGCTAATTATATCTGCGAGCTGGACGGTGGTGGGCTGGTGTGTACGCCGGCCTGAGAGGGCTCGGTAAGTGAAAGGTGCGTGGGCGTGTAAGGAGTGGTGATGAGATGGTGTGGTTATAAGGGCGCGTGTGTGCGACGTGTGGTTTGTAGCCGAGGCGTGTATAAGCCCTTTAGGCGTGATGGGAGACGGCGTGTGTAAGCCGGGGTCCTGGGGCGTGTGTAAGCCCTTTGGGCGCGAATAGCCTCGAGGGGCGTGTATGGTGTGTGTAATGCGTGCGGAGGCGTGTATAAGCCGTGAAAAATGGCGCGTGATGATGTGAAGCGCGTGTGGTGTGTTTAGATAGATGAGAAAGGAAGGCTTACCTCGACTGCTGTCCCTGCGAGAGCTTTTCCGTCGTCCGCGCGAGTCGCGGCTGCTCGATCTGGAGCTAGAGCTTGAACCCGAGCTCGAAGGGGAGGGGCTTGAATTCCTGCGGCGGCGTGGGGAGCGGGAGCGGGAGCGGTGTTTGCGGCGCTTGCCGCTCTTGCTTTTCCTGCCAGAGTGGCGACGACGACGTGGGGATCTGCGGCGATCGTCTCGATCGCGGCTGCGTCTGCGCGGGGAAGGGCTACGGCTGCGGCGATCGTGGTCGCGGTCTCGGCCGTGGATGTGTTCGCGATCGCGGCCGCGAGGTTCTGGAGAGCGTTCTCGGTCCTCGACCGGAGTCTGTGCTCGTGGCGGTGGGTGGTCTTGCGCCTCGGCGGCTCTGAAAGCCTGGCGGATTCTGTCGTCGGCCAGTAGGGCCGCGAGGTTGTGTTCGTTCAGGATGAGGCCGGGGATCGGTTGAGCCTGCTGGGGCGGAAGCTGGGGTTGCTGCGCGGGCGGATGCGCCGGGGGAATTGGAGGAGGCGGGGGAGGGTTTTCTTCCTCGCCTTGTTGTTGGGCCTGGCCGCCTTGTCCTTGGTCGCCTCCGTTGTCTTCTTCTTGGGCGGGCCACGTGCAAACCGCGTTGTTGTTTCTGCACCAGTTGCATACCGGGGGGATTCTGTTGCACCTAGTGTTTGGGCCGCGGGCGGTGCATACGTTGCATTTGGGACCGCGAGGGGCATCGGCTACGCGAGGAGGCATGGTGGGTACGAAGAGGAGAGCGCGTCGGTGCGCGAAACGAGTGTGGTTGGCCGCAAGGTTGGAACAACAAGTGGCGGCCGCACGTGATCTTAAGGCACTCGCTCAAGCGCCGGACAAACCCTGGCCCAGTACTACTCGTGCTACTACGCCGGCTCCGGCGCACGACTTCACTCAGCGACGGATTCTACCGCATGACACAAATTGATGACAATGGTAATTTAGTCGAGGCTTCTTTCGACGCGACCGCCCCCTCATACCACGACAATGGGTATCAACTTGGGATGAATGGCTCCCCGCAGGCGAAAACTCAGATCGTAAGTCGATGGAGAATACAACTGAAAGGTGCACTGATGTTCGCAACCTCCCCTAGTGGAAGTTCACTAGTCAGTGGGGAATCAAATATGGCTTCACCATCGTTCCCAAAGACGGTCCAGGTGCTTCAAAGGATGGTTATGGTGCGGCAGTCTGCAGGGGTGATCAGGTACGTCACAAGCTTGTGGTACGGAGTTACTTTTTAACCGTGCTTGCTTCACAGCAACATGTGGAGATAGAGAGGTTGGGAAGTTACACGGTTTGGAAGGTTCGATGTGACGAGGAGCATGTGTACCGGTAAGCCGCCCATATTTCCAACTTTGCGATTGTGCTCTGACATCGCACGCATTCAGGCGGAAAGATGGAAGCACCAAAACTTTATACTACTTTAGGTAAATGACTAAGTGCTTAAAAAATCGAACTTGTATCTAACAAAGAGGTTAGGATCGAATCACCCGGGCGAAACGAACAAGTCTGGAGGACAGAGTACTGGAATCCCGGAAGTCCCGTAAGTGTTATTGGCTCTCATCCGTATTTGAGTTTGATCTGAAGCCTATTGCTTCTCAGGTAAACGTTAACCAAGCGACCTGGGATCCAATACTGCCTAACGAGCTATTCCTAATGATTCCCGACGAGCCTGTCAACTAATTAGCCCAATGTTGAGGCTATTCTGGTGTACTACGCGACAGATGCATGAATAAACGGTTTGAAGTTTGAACGAATCCGACCGTGACTCAAAAATGAAAGAGCTTTGTGTGGTACGATGATGCGATCGATACGAGTTTAAGACGGCGAGAAGGAATGTGAATGTTGTTGATCGAACATCATCCTGGCTTCTCGCCGAGCGCCCTTATCTTCACCTGAGCGCCCAGGTATAGATAGCTTAAATATTTCACCGTCCCCTATCGATTTCTGCTTGAACATGCAACTAAGGTATGAAGGGCAAAGCTAGATCTTATAATTAAAGTAGGACAATCTTGCAGACTTTAAAAATAACCTTTTACTTTTGCTTTGCTCTGACGATACAGCTGGTGGCGGTGTACCTGAGTCAATGCTGGCGCTAAATCATTAGATGATTAATTATCAGATTACGGATGCCGCAATCAGTGCGGGCACCAGGTCAGCGAAATGGCGTGGCCTGTCCGGCTGACACATTTCATGCCGATTTACTCGGGTGCAGATTTGAGCCAATCAAGAGCAGCCTCCACTTTCCAGGCGGGGTTAGACTAGGTTCGTGTAAAGCTAAGTATAACTCCGCATGACCCACCCTGAGTCGTTCGGTCATTAGATGGGCAGATCGGCGACTGGGATATATAACCTCAAGGTTGGGACGCCAAGACGGCCCGCGAACACTTCTCCTTCACCCAATACTACCGTCACTGTAGCAGGATGGAGGACAACAAAAGGCAATCTGCCGCCGATACTCTTGTCGCCCTCGACGGGCCAACACGCGCGCCTTCTGTAGATCCGTCGAACGCGGAAAAACAAGTTCAATACGCCCCTCCTCAAATACCGGATGGGGGAGCTACTGCGTGGGCAACTGTGAGTAGCCAAAAAAAGACCCAGTGTAAGCGTCTAACAATTGAGTTTGCTAGGTCGTTGGAGCGTAAGCCGCTACTCTGGTACTTCGCTGGTCTTCAACTTACCTCACCTTTCGTAGCTGGCTCATTCTTTTCTGCACCTTTGGGTATGTATCTTTCACCAAGAGTGCCCTCTACAGGATTTTGACAACATCTTGAATTCAGATATGCAAACGCGTTTGGTGTCTACGAGGATTACTATACTAGGGTGTATATGACGAACAAATCTTCCTCTGACATTGCCTGGATCGGTTCAACCCAACTATGTCTGCAGTTTGTAATGGTTAGCACTCGGCACTATTTCCAAAGAGTTCAGCTTAATATTGTGATTTAGGGCTTGGTCTCTGGGAAGCTCTTTGACGCTGGATACTTCCATGCGACCGTCGGGGCTGGATCACTGTTGTGTGCTTTCAGGTATGAGCGCGACATCTACTGCGCTCAGTTCGAACGCTGACGAGAATTTAGTCTATTCATGCTATCCTTGGCCAAGGAAAACCAATACTATCAGGTTTTCTTGCCCCAGGCAATTGGACTTGGTATTAGCTTGGGGTTGCTATTTTTGCCTTCCAGTACGTACCTTTTTTGCAGATCCAGGTTCCGTCTATTGAAAACTTCGAACTAGTCGGAGTAATCTCGCACCATTTTGCAAGGCGCCGTTCCCTCGCCATGGGCATTGTGACTACTGGATCATCCTGCGGCGGTATCATCTTTCCTATCATGCTGAACAAGATCTTCCAGCGCTCTGGGTTTGCATGGGGTGTTCGAGCCACTGCGTTTGTGGTCCTCGGTACGTATTTCAGTTAAGCTTCGTGGTTCAATTCATGATTGTACATTAGGATGTTTGATTGTTGCCAATCTACTTATGCGAACTCGCCTTCCCCCCAAATCCAAGAGACCACCGACGCCTCCACCGGATTTCAAGGCTATCATGACCGACTCGGCGTACTTGCTTTCGATCGCCGGGTGAGTTTCGATACCTCGGGGAATGAACGCAATCTTACTAACTTGTGGGGGATTTCAGTGCATTTTTGGTCCTTCTCGGGTTGTTCTTACCGATCTTCTACATCCAGGTACGCTCCACCTTTTGATATCATCCATCGGGCAGAAGCTCAAATGACGCGATTTTAGCTGTTTTCTGTTGTGCATGGTTTGAATAGCACATTGGCATTCTACTCGGTAGGTATTATCTTATTCCGTATCGTACCTCTAGCTAAAGCTGTATGACTATTCTAGTTGGCTATTCTCAACGCTGCCTCTGTTTTTGGACGAACCATCCCGAACTTTATCGCTGATGTGAGTCTTTCTGTACACCGTTCGCCAAGTCCAATGCTGAATTTAGTCTTCAGAAATTCGGCCCGTTCAACCTCTTGATTCCTTGCTCCGCTATCACAGGCGTCTTGATCTTCGCCATGTTTGGTGTCAAGTCCTCCGGTGCGCTTATCATATTCGCGATATTGTACGGATTCTTCTCAGGAGCCTGTAAGCGCATTTTCCAGGCTGCAAACCCCACATTTACTAAATCTTTTGCTCGTACAGACGTATCGCTGATCTCGCCTCTGATTATTGGTTTGGCAAACAACATGTCTGAGATCGGGTATGTTTCAACTAAAACATCTGGACGTGATCACTGCACCTGACAATACAATTCAACAGTATCCGACTAGGAATTGCATTCGCTATCGTCGGTTTTGCTGCATTGACCGGTACACCGATCGCTGGTGCTTTGCTCACTGACCACCTGGTATGGTGGCGACCTATTACGTTCTCAGGGGTAAGCCTGCTTTGCTTACTTCGTAGGCATAGTTTTGCTAAACAGATGCGCTGGGTAGATCATGGTTTTGGCCGGATCTGCCATCCTCGCTGTGGCGCGTGCGATTCAGGCGAAGCGCAAGGGTCACCAGCTGGTGTAATTTGCGTTTGGAGGCTGTTCGGTATGAAGGACTTGTGGAGGCTGTTATGTTAGCGATACAAACGATGCATTTATGATGAAGGCCTCTGTTTTTTTTTTTTTCGATACACCCTACTGTAGCTTATGACTGTAATAGGATTTTTAGAGATCCCCGTGATAATTTGTCCCAGATTGGGATACTACTACCAGAGGCCAAGTGTGGGGTATGGCTTGCGTGTTGCTTAGACTGAGGATGCGAGTAGTATGTGAATCACTACAGAGCTTATACATGAGCTACCAGAGGTTACAAAACAAAGCAATTTATTTTCAAAAAACCATTTAATCGTTCCTACTTCATATGTGCTAATCTTTCTGACGCTGCAAACAAATCCACGGGCTCTTCAGCAATCTCTTCACGAGACCTGGTTCGTACTCTTCCTGTCTCGACCCCAGAGCTTCCACCGGATTTACGATTGCTCGGAAACACCTGAGATGTTGGGTCCGGACTCTCAACCAACGGTCGGCTCTGTACCCGAGTATCAGGAGGACTTGTTCTATAATGTCCCACACCAGACCCTCCATACTGAGTGACGTATGAGCGTTCTGCTCGACCAGGTGACGTCTGACTTCGATCAGGACTCGTCTGAGTATCGGGGCTCTCGTGTCTGAGATGTACGAGATGAATGTTGTCCTTGATCCCACTCTCGGGCTCGGTATCAATAAACGTCTCGATAGTGTGTTGTTTGTGGAATAGGCGCGCGAAGAGGACGAGGTGGATGGCTGTTAGGACTGAGGAGCCGATAATGCCTGCCTATTGGTCCCGGTCCGAACGTGAGTCAGACTCGCGCATATAGTGAGCGGGAACTTCGGAGATGGTACCTTGGCTGTCCATCCTTTGTCAGTGGCGTTCCACGCAAATACGCCGACGCAGAGAAAGAAGCTCAAGA
>WSTJ01000919.1:0-16591 GCA_019623705.1 Ceratobasidium sp. 428
TCGTGCACGCTCAGCGAGGCAAAGAACCCTGTATTTGCCCTGAGATCACGTGCACAGAGATTGGGTAGGAGTCTGGGTTGGCCCTGCAAGGTTATCACCATCAATATTCCAATTCTCCCTGGGTTCCAGCGCTTATCAATGCCGACTGGTAAGGTTTACGTACCATCATAATTTAGGTGTTGTCTTCTGCCTGGTCAACACGAGCTTTTCTTTCTTAGCGAACAACGACACCCTTGTGCCCATTATTGACTTACTTTGTGCCCCCGCCGCGTCGACTGCTTGCCCTTCCGATGCGTGTAGTGATACTTGCTGCGCCTGATGTCGCAGGTACCTCCGGTAACCCTCGATTCGTTCGTGACGAGTCAGCCAGTCGATTACTTGTTGAAGCCAGTCGCGGCGGTTCGATGCTCGGTAAGCCCATTTGATGAACTCTATATGCAACCGCTCCATCGTTTCAGTTGAATAGTTGTCGAGTGGTCCTTTACCAAAAACCTGTTCGAGTAGATGTCGTAGGATATGGAATTTGGGGATATTGAAGTGAGTCATCACTTCCTTGTTCGGAGCACTTCGCCTGGTCTCGTTGTCGATCCACACTTGCTTAAGCTCGTGTAACTGATCGTAGCACTTCTGGAACTCGCGAAGATCCAGTTCGCACATCTCCTTGTACCGAGCGATGTAGACACAGTCAACGAGGGATCGGATGGCCTTGGTAACTGCTCTGTTCCATACGTTTGGTGCGCCCGCGATTGATGGCACGTGTGTGCGTAGCAGGTCCCGATGCTCCTTCCCGGTCATCTGGGATATTCGCGAGACCCCTTGTGCAAACACTCGATCGCCTGCTAGATGGATTTGCGATGCGATTCGGGCATCGAGCTCGGCTGCCCCGATTCCCATCCGGTTCCAGTTGAAGAAATGGTCGAAGAACAACTTGTAGAACCCGTGCAGAAGATCCATCGACAAAACTTTGCAGATATCAATGCCAGGAATGTCGATCCAGAACGGCCACTTGACCCCGCAAAGTCCGTATTTCCGGCTCTCGCGCAAGAACTCCAGCGGTGTTTCGAGATCTGCTCGACCGTTCAGCGTGTTGAGTCTTGTTATCACCTTTTCGATGTCTTGGATAATCGTCGCGGAGCTGCGTGTATGTCGGCATGTTGCTTCCCCTAGGTTCACGCTTTGTGCCACGCAGTGCGGGCAACACAAGCTGCCCAAACCCGCGATCCAAAGCTGTTCCTCCAGATCGGCAATATACGCCAGGAGGATGTACAATACTTGTCGCATAATGCCATCAGCATCAATGAGCGGGCGAGGGATTGTTCGGCGGAGTGGGCGGGTTACGATCGACATGCTTAGGTGGAATAGCCGGCGGCTGAGTACACCAAGTAGTTCTTGTTTCGCAGTGTCGCTGAGCCCTTCGTTCTCTCGTAGAGTTTTTGGCCATTTTGACGTTGGGAGGTAGGCCACAAGCATCCAGGCTTGTCGACTATTATTTGCCCGCACATCCTTTGGGATATTCGCCAACGACATGTACAGTCCATGGGCAACGACGTCTCCAGAGTACATGGACAGCCCTGTTTTGTCGCTAGCAAGCATTACGCCACCCACGGTCGTGCCTTCAGGTATGTTCAGATCATTCTGGACGCCGGGTTTAACGGGGTTAGAACTAATGAACCGTACCTAGGCTAGACATACCTGTATTCTGTTCCAGTCATCACCGTCTGACATTTCTCGAAACACCCGGGTGGAGTCGTCTTGTGCCCTCCGAATCATCGGCTTTGTGATAAGTTGGCTAGCAAAATCCGGGTGGCTTAGAAGGTGATTACCACATTTTTCAAGATCGCGAAATACTAATATGTGTTCCTCACTCGGTGCCTCCTCTAGACTGAACTCACGGATCTCCCATGGCGGGCCACCAAACTGCTCCATTTCTTTCTCTATTTTGTCAAATAGTTGCTTAGTCGTCTTGAAGGTCAACGAGCTCTTTCGGAACTGATGGAACCAATTAGTAAGCATGTATTATTCGTGATCGGGGACTTACCAGCTCTGTTGCCAGGAGCTCATCAAGGTCTGATTGCGATACCTTCTTTGTGGCCATCCATTGGGCAATCTCCCATTCTTCTTTGTCCTTCCAGACCCCCCACGGCCGCCCTGGATAATTTTTCCTCATATATTCTTCGACCTCCTCCCAGCGACGCTTCCCCTCTCCAAATGCTTGGCCGCCGGTCGCATGTTCGTAATTGAACCCTGACTGGGTCTGGACCCGGTGGTAGCCTGGTATGGAGCCAATAGGAGGTGCAGCGGGCAGCGGATGCATAAGCGGCGGGCCAGAGTTAGCCATTGAAGCCGGTGCTGGAGGTGGTTCAGGCAATGGTAGGTCGGCGTGTACGGTTGATGGTAGACCAGGCGTTCCATATTGGACTTGGGCGGAATCTAGAGCGAATGACGAGAACAGTGGCTCTGCAGGCCAGTCAAAAGGAATGTTGGGAGGTTGTTCAAACGGGTTGAGCAGTGGGTCAGCCAGCAGACTAGAGAACAGGCCGCCGCCGTAAAGTGGGTTTTGATGTAAGTGTTCATTCATCCAATCCGTAGTTTCTAGGGGTTGATCGACATGATTAGAGTGTAAGCCGTACCCTGTGTCAAAGGCGGGATTATAGGCTACGTTAGGTGGATATACTTGCGCCGTATGGGATGTCGTGCTGGGTGTAACGTTTTGTGCAGTTGTAGCCTTGGGAGCGCGCGGTTCTACATTAAAGGTATAGTTAACTGTTCGAATCGTTGTGTAGTTGTACTCACCCAGTCCTGCTAGATAACTTGTATATGATTTAAAATGCGAGCTTGTACATCCTAATGTACTGTGAGTGAGATGCCGCTGGAAACTACCATGATCGTTTAACCGGCGCAAGCATGTCGGGTTGGAGCAAATGAACTGATGTGTCGACATCCAAAATAGGTGAGTGTTTGGATAAACGTGGTTTGTGTTCAAAGATTGGATATCTCGACGTTACACAAGCCAACCCTGTTACATGTTTGTTTTGGACTGTCGACCACCACCACGGTTTTACACTAGTCTCCTACCTCGCTAAAACTTCAGTTTTTCAGACATATAATATTAATTCCCCCATCTCATTTTCTCATTCGACATGCCACCCAAGGCCAAGAAACAGGCGCAGCCAAAACCAGTACCTCATCTTCCTCCTCGCGAACAAGTGGTTAACTGTGCAAACACAAAGCGGGCTGAAAATGGCTTGCCCGCAGTCCCAGTAGTAGGCCTGGCCGCCACACGATCACGCCGCACTGGCACCGACAAGATGTATTTTGCCAACAAGCCGCCTGAAAATGTGCCACGACGTGAACCCACCCAGCGAACTACTGTCGCTCGAATCGAAGGCCAGAACGGTATGTTTCAGACGTGAACGCACACGAACAACAATCTAATAAAATTTACTTAGATATCCCAAGTTCCCCGCCCAATGTCTTAGCTGCGTTGCGACAGGCAACACGTGGGGCAAGTGGTGAGTGATAACTACTTGGATTACAAATGTGTGCTAATATATACGGTGTAGCGTCAACGAGTCGGATGTCCACCAGCAACTCAGAGCCCCGAGTTGAGACCGTGACAAACGAACCAGCAAGAACCGAACCAGCAAGTAGCGGACTGGCCAGTTCGGCCAGTGGGCAGCAATCTAACGACCCATTTGGCCAATCGAATCACTCGTCCTTTGAGCCGCAGCACAGGCCCATTGCCGAGGTTGCTCCAGAAGATGCACACCTGCTCGATATACCGGACTCCGAGTCCAACCCCAACTTCCGCGATGCCGATAACTGGAACACCGGCTTTGGCGATAGAGATGTTATGGATGGATATGACGAATTCAACGCTGGCGAGGGTGAATTTAACTATGGAGGCGGCGGATTCGATTTCGATGCCGGACTTAACGGGGTTAACTACGGTGGCGGTGGGGGTAACTGGACGTACAACCTACAAGCGCCGCAATCTGAGTTTGCTATGCCACAATCCAGCACGCTCTTGAACTCTCGTCCTGGGCTCCCACCGACTTCCTTGGTACCACCGAATGTCTCCAACTTTGGCCAAACCTCGCAAACTCCGTCCACCGGCGGTTACGCCGTTCCGTCTCTCCCCACTTCTACATCATCCGCCGAACAATCACACAACCAGCCACCTCCGACCGCCAGCCCACTTCTGGGTCACCCACAGTATGCCGTGTTACCTCCTCCAGCACCCCACACGAACACCTTGCCGGCCAATGAGCCTTATTTTCCTAGCTACACGCGAGCACCTGCAACCAGCATCGACCCTATGGCTACCACATTGTCGAATAACAACTTTGACTACGAACCTGTTTCAACCCCGATGCGAACCCCCACTGCTGCGCTCCAGGCACGCCTCCGGCGGTTAAACGATTCGAGCAAGAAAATCTCAAGCAAGACACCACAGCGAAAGCACATGAAAGCAAATGTAGCCGCCCACTATGCTAGCAAGCGTGCGCGTCGACAACGGAACCGTCGTGGCCATCACCAAACGCCCCAGGAAGCCGAACCAAGGGAGGCCGAATCGCCCCAGGGTGGGTCCACCAGCACAGCAGCCCCAGCAGCCGCACCAACATCAGATGAGCTCACATCCGACCAATTGGCTGTTATGCTTCCCATGCGAAAATACATCGGATTTCACATCCTGACTCGCACAGCATGGCCAATGGAGCAGCCTGCTCTCCTCGCTTCCGCTCTAGCTTACGCCCGTACTGTCCCTGGGAACTCGGATGTTGGTGATATCGAGTTCGATCATGAATTTTCACGCCAAGTACGTGCTATGCGTTTGATTGTAACATACTGACAACTCATTTATTGCTGGATATAGCTTAAACTCAAAGAGTCCTCGCTGCGCTGCGAATTCATCAGCTTGATTATGCAGTCAGTCAAGGATTTTCATCAGATCTCGCCATCAACTCGTGGTCGCATAGACTCATTGATTAAGGACGACTGCTTTGTGTACCAAGACGGAACTATCACAGTGAGTTCTATATAGCGCTTCTTATACTATATTAATATTTTTTTAGCCTCGTAGCCAGCCTGGTTTCTTTGGAAACAGGCTCATCTTTGAAGTAACTGGCGCATTTTTATTCCAGCACCCGCACTTGTTTGGCACGCTTTTTATTGAAGAGCTATGTAGTGAAGATGCGCCAAAGAAATGGCACGCAAAAGCCGCTGACAAGTCTGCTACGAACGGTGCGCCTGTTGGGTTACTTGCATTTGCGGGTGTTGCTGTATGTCCTTATGGCTATTCAACCGCGTTGTAATTAGCTCACACTCCACGCTACTTAGATCCTTCACTGTCTTGAATGCATCCGCGATCGTCCCCCCACGGGCAAGAAGGCATACAAGTTCAAACACTCGCGCTATAATCATGTCTGGACTCGATATCGTAAGGAGCTTATCAAATACAAGCATTTGGGAGCGCTCCGGCGCAAATGTCTTGGTTATATTAAGTAGGTTTTCTTTCCATTTCGATGTGGACCAGGATTGCTAAATTTGAGCACACTATAAGGCGTCGCTACAACGAGATGAATCGCACCGGCATTAGTGCCGAAGACAGCGATGTTGATATGGAAGATGACAATGACATGTCATCTGATTATGCCAGCGACGACCCAGCGGAAGGACCGCAATTCGGAGAAGTAGACGAGGAGGAGGAGGTTGACGATTCGGACGGGGATTTTTAGGCTAGGTAAGCATTGTGGGTTGTGCAGCTTACATTCAGCGGCCTAACATCTATCATAGAATGATCACCAGGCTTGCAATCAATGCAGTATCCCAGCGTATTTATAGAGGCTTTATTTAACCTTCCAACACCACCTTTGTCATTGTTCGCATTGTCGTTTAATATTCGTGTCCCCACATCTGGAAACATGGATTTTTCTTCAAAGTACTTCAGAAGTATTCAGGAAATAGACTTGTCTCAATCATCAATTTGAAGATATCACACATCTTCAAAGTACTTCAGAGAGCTTCAAAAAATTGGCCTAGACTTCACACAGCTTCAACCAGCTTCAGACCGCTTCCAGCAGCTTCACATAGCTTCAAAGCCGTGTACGACATATTCAAACCAATTCAAATGCTCCTGTTAGCTTTCAGATCCCTTTGAAAACAAGTGTACATATAGAGAAGATATTTAAAGATAACATTGTGCTCTGAAGATGTATGAACATAACTAAATATTGCAAAGATCTGGAAAGCTGACAAAGATAAGGTTTGACCGAGGTTTCCCAGTTTGTACCTAATCACTGATAGCACATATTCACCAGTACAAGTAAGTTTTGAAGATGCAAAGATATGAACCATATGTATTGACGGACATCTAGTAAAATGCACATGATCAAGCTTCTATGGGTGTACACGGAACGGATGGAGGGACATGTGGTTGCGAGTACTCAGTCATATTGGCTGTAGTGCTCGTGTCAGTGTTAGCACAAGGACCGGGGGCGCGGGCAATTCAGCGAGGGAATTTACAGGATTGCCGAGTGAGCAAGATATCAACGTCGGCAGATAGCGCATTGATAGCCACCCACTTGCCCGCACCGTATGTGGGCGCGATTGTTCGTGTGTTTGGACTGCGGCAGACAAAAAAGGTTAGTGCAGGCGCGTGCGCAACGGACGATCTGCTCACCGAAACCGCTTAGCGTGGCTGTGCGAGAGCGGTACGAGTAGATGTGGAGAGCGAACGTGGGGCCGCGGAGTATAAACGGCTAGGCCATAATGTAGGTCGCGTGGGCGGGCGGGAAACGTGCCAACAAACAGGCGGCGTGCGGGAAAATGGCAGGTCACAGTGTCGTACACGCGGATTACACACGCACGGACACACGGACACATGTAAAGTCGGTAGGCGATTACAAGACGTTACGCGCGATGAACACAAGCGGCGCCAAGTGGTCAGCGTAGGAGCAAATGTGGCAAACGTTTGACTTACGGTTCTCGTTTGCTAGACAAGCAAGGATGAGCGCGTAGTGAGTTCACCCAGCGGCGCGTTAAGTGCGGGTAGGTGGCAACAAGGCGAGCGTAGGAGCAAGCGCGAAGCTGAAGTTAGCATCGGTATAGGTAATCAATGTGTCGGTTACTCACAAAACTCGGGCTCAATGCCCGTGTTCTACTCGACCCAAGTTGGCGTAGGGCGTTTTGTTTACGTGTTGGGATTGCCCATGAATCGACAGGCGGCGGTGAACCGGCAAAACAACCGTATCATTGAGGGCGGGCGGAGATGTTGGCAGGGGTCGGTGGTGGCGGGCAGCCGTTAAGTTGGAGTGCCGTGGTGCCCTGAGTGGCACATCACGTGCCCTCCATTACCATTCTTTTCGCCACCACCCCCGCCTCGATCACGAACCAACGACGAACTCGCCACGGCTCGCCCGTCTTGATCAATTCGACGGAGCGCGAGACGTGGGGAGCTTACAAGCGAGTGCTCAACATCTAGCACGAAGACCTTCCGACTTCAAGGCTAGATCTGAAAAGGGTACGGATTTGCTTCGGCGGCAACCGCTCCCGTCGCCGTGCCGATCCCAAGGCAGTTAGTTCAACCGCAAAAGCGTTCCGCAGCCGACGATACTCACGCTCTCACCCATGTTCAGGTTCTCTCACTCCCGCACCCGACTCCCCCGGCCTCCCCACACACCAACAACCGTTGCCGACCCAGCCAAGACACGCCAAAGGCGTCGCGCCAGTTGAGCTAGGTTTTCCATGTGCGTACGCCGCGTTTTTAGTGAAGTTCGCTTGTGCTTACCATTTTCCTCATTGCGCGCGGCCTCGGCGATTATTCGATCAACGTCTCGTCCACCATACTCCCCGCTCGGTCACCCTCGTTCCTAAAGGCTACTTGTGTCAGGGACGGTGGGTATCCACTTGCGTGATGCTGTTTTCGACTCTGCTAACGCCACCCGACCACTCCTCCGCACCGACTCTACTCTCCACCGTTATTGAGTACGCAGCCTGATATTTTGTTCGTGTAGCGCCCAGTGACTCGCACACCCAGGCTTTACCGTACGCGCTGCCGCCGCTATCGCCTGCCAACGCTGCCCTCACATGTGAGTAGAAATTATGTATTCACGGATACTTGTTTCGCTCATGCTCCCACTCCTCCGCACAACCTGCCGGCCACACAGGCAATAGGGTGCTAATGTAGTTGCACCGCAGCAACATTGTCTGGCATGCTATGCACACAAGACATGGTGAGTGCCCCAAGCCTTGCGCCCGCCGCTCAACCGCTGACTGCCCACCTCCAACACCGCTGCTTATGCCGGCCGAGTACGTTCTCCTGCGCCTGCTTCATTCACGTGGCCCCGGCTGTGCGCTCTCCGACGCCGTTAGCGCTTGTTGTGGTCGCCGCAAACAATGCTTGTGGAGGCCGGTTTTTTGATGACGCCTGCGACATCTTCGTCAAAAACCACAACACCTCGTCTCGTCTGTATCACGTCATCCAGTACATCCGTGTTTATATGCTACCTTGTACTATATCAATATCTGCAATGAATTCATATTTAAAAAACCACGTCTCCATCAATGTTTGAATAACTTCGAATGAAAAACCACTCATGCACAGAACTTTCAAACAAAGAGCCACACCTGCAAAGTGCTTGAAAGCTAAGACATCAGTTTTGAATTGCTTTGTAGTTTAGAGTATGGTTTGAAAGCTTTCCGAAGTTCATGTGGGAGTTTCATCAGGGGTTCAAATCATACACGGTTGCTTCACACAGCTTCAAACAGCTTCAAACATACCCCGCATCTTCAAACGTCTTCAGAGAAGGGTACTTGACTGCAGCTGCTTCAGGTTCTTCAGCTGCTTTAAAGTACTTCAAAGCTGGGTGAAGTAAAAGTCATGTTTGCTGATGCACTCCCATACTCCGTGTCTCTATTAATGCGCTTTCTATACATACAAATACAATCCATGCCTCTCCATATTGTGCCCAGTTGAGCGATCGGAGACTATATAAGCCAGCCACTAATAAGCCAGCCAATCGACACTGCTCCGACCAGCCGTTGGTAAATAACCAACAAGCACTGCGAATGACCGAGCCGTCGGCGAATGACCGTCCGGCCGGCCACGGCATTACAGGCGAATGACCGCCAAACCGGCCACGGCGTCACAACGCCGCACTAGAGTACCGGCCGGGCACCCTGCAAGCCGGCGCGTCCGGAGCCGGCATGACAGCCAAGAGCTGCGAGATGGGCGGGCAGTGGTCTGTTGGTGGTCAAATTAGACCCTGAGTTCGCGAGCACTTTCAAAGTGCTCGGAAACTACTATCTAGTACTTGAAAAGTTGCACCATGGCTCGGGCGACTTTTAAGACTTTTAGCACTCTGGAGTGCTTTGAGGCTGGGGGGGGTTTTCCAGATGCAAGCTCGGCAAGGCGTCTTCCCATTATGACCTTTGATGGCGAGGAGTTTCGATACCGCCGGAATGTCGCCAAAAAGTATAAGTAGAAAAGCATGCAATTTGAAACGTACGGGCAAATCGTTAGGTGCACCCACAGGCGGCGCCTTATATGCAGTAACACCACGCTCCAGCTCCAACAGTTCATCCATAACGGGGACGAGAAAAGAGTTGATGTCCTTGAATTGGCGGGGACCGGGAATTACTCCGACGCATATGACGTTTTCGAGACGGGTTCGGTATCTAGGATGAAGGTTGTAATTTATAAATATGATCGGCCAAGCGGTAGAACGCCCACTCTTGCGTCGCTTGAACAGCGTAAATCCATCTGTAGATAGACCGAGCGCGATGTCTCCCGGGTTGTCAAAAAATTTGTACGGGTGGTCGGGATTGACTCGCGTCTGGCGAAGGTTTTGGTAGATTCGGCCATCGAAAACGTCGTGGTACACGCCTGGATCGTGTTCCTGCTCGGCCATAACGCGATACCCAAGCTTCTCGCACATTTCTGAGCTCCGGAAGAGGGCCTTGAGTTGGGGGATCAGAGGCGTATAGTGAAAGACGCGGCGAGGGTTGCCGGCGGGAGTGTATCGAGGCTCGTGACAGAAAGGGCAAGAGACATTGTCGGCGTATTTCCCGAGGAAGCATACGCACGAGCCAACGCAACAGTCATACGCCTTCAACGGGATTCCACTGAGGAGCTTGAGGCGCCGCCATGCGATCCACTCACTTGGCAGCCCGAGACGTTCGAGGGGGCCATAGCGGAGCTCGTTGTATGTCTGGCGAGAGAAATGAGTGCGGAGGCGGGTGGCGAGGAACTGGAGTGTCTCCTTGTCCCTCGGCGTACATATTGTGCCGTCTAAAAGAAGGTTAGCATAATACAGGCGAGCACAAAATTTGGTACGTACATAGTTCCTCCAGCTCTTCTTCGGCGAGATCGCCAAGGTCCTCGCGCAGTAGGTGTTGCAGTTGGGCATCGGGCATTGCCGGCTCGTCCAAGGGGTCACCCATCTGGTCGAGCTCGACATGACGCTCGACGTACTGAGGGTCCCCATCGGCATCGTCGGCCTGTCCCTCATTCGCGAAATCTTCAAAATCTTCGAGCTCGCCATCGCTCCCAGGGTCAGGCCAGTCTTCAATATTTACCGGAGGATTTCGAAGAATCTCGCGGACCAACTCTATATGAGGTGTAAGGTCCCGCGCGGTAAGTGGAACAAGCAGGAGACAAGCACTTACCAGGAGCGGCGGGAGGCGGGATGTTGCCTTCGACTTCCTCTTCGGCGTCGCTTCCAGCGTCGCCTTCGGCATTCTCGTTCTCTGGAATAAGCGAGCAAATGTAAATATCAGCTCAAAAAAAAACTGTAATTAAAGAGACTTACCTTCGACGTAATCTTCAGCGTCGGGTGCAAAGCCAGCGAAAGGATCCTCGTACACTAGAGCAGATGGCAAGATAGATATATTAGCATGAAGACTTAACAAGCATTATGTGCTTACCTTCAGCGCCATCTTGCGCTACGCCCTCCCCATCCTCCATCTCAGCGTTATCCATGCGCATCCCGTCGTCAACTAGTTCGGGCACTTCTTCTTCAAGATTCAAGGCCGCTGCCGCCGCCGCAAACTGGGCATTGGCCGCCTCGAGAAAACGCTCACGGTGCCGAAGGAGCTGCCGAGCGCTGTATCGTTTGCCGCAGCAGAAGCATATTCCCCCCTGTCTTGGCAGAGGAGGAGGAGGGGGAGGGGGAAGGGGGTTTTCGAGTGCTTGGTCGACCTCCATCGGGGTCGGGTCGCTGGGATGAGCACATTTCGAGCCGTTGTGGTGGGGGTAAGTACCTGATCGAGACGCTGTCACGTGATGTACTTACTTTGTGTCCCTAAGGGACTTGGCCTCATTCCTCCCACGACCGTACGACAGCCCCGCCGAACTCGCCTCCGCCCTACAACCATACTGCGGACTCGCCTCCCCTGTCTAAAGCCCCCTATCATGTCGAATCAATACCTGGACGGAATCTTTTGTTAGTTGCGACAGGAGGGAAGAGATGTACTACGTACAAAAATACGTATTTTGCGATGATTCTCCCGCTGACCCTCCGCCTTCACAGCCCGTGACTGACGTCGGCACAACTCTATCTTGCCTCATTGCACGGGGCATTTGGCACCTGGCTCGAGGATCGCTCCAGTCGCGTCTTGGCCCATCACACATTTCGGATAAGTTACATTCAGTTCGTATCCAGCTACGTACAAGGTACGCACACGCGAAGATATAGGCTGATAAAATCTCTAGATCTTCCCAATGGGCTTGACGCACGGCAACACATGATCCGGCTTCGACAGCAGCCCCACTTTCTCTATTGTCCCCTCGACGCGCACCCCGGCACACTCCTCGACATGCACCCTAGCACGCTCCTCGACACTTCCTTTCAAGCTTGCATCGGCTGATCTTGCGTTGTATGATGCCGGACCTCATGGGCAGGGAATAAGGGTACAAAGACGTTGGTACGTCTTGCCTCTGTACTCAACCCTCATCCCCATCCCCGTCCTTACAAATGGTGTGCCATCCTTGCCCTTTAGACCCTCGGGCGTGGGTGTCTGTTGCTTACCCTATCGAACGCTTTAATGGCGCCCTCTCCCCTAGAAAACAAGGGGCGGAGCTGGCATCAAGCCCAGCGTTTCATGAAACAAGGTATGTGAGTTTCCTTGGCTTTGGACAATTGTACTCACCTAGATTTAGCCTAGGTTCGGATCTTTTGACTGCTGTTGAACGCGACCCACCGCCAGCGGGCGACCCGGCGGCCTGTACTCAAGCGAGTGAGTTCTTGGACTGATCCACATGCCATATTATGCTAACGTTCCTTTGACGCAGCCTCACCGCGCCCTCTGATACCCCAAATCACACACTTCCTTGCCGATTATCCCCCTGAAACTAACCTCTACGGGTTTTATACTCGACCGACTGGGAACGCCTCTTGCAAGCCATCTGGGTCATCCAGGCATGGCAGTGCCCCGCGTGCTCCGCTTGAGAGTCGGTAAGTCCCGCGTAATTACTCAATCGCGCTAGTCATTTACTTATACCTATTACAGAACAAGCTCGCCGTGATGATCTCAAGTCGCTCACCTATGTCCTCATGTACTTCTCGTATGTGGGGACTCCGGGCTGCGACGACGGAGCAGGAGTACAACCGCATCATGGAAAAGAAGATGACCACTCATCTTCTCTCCCTCCTGCGCCCTCTGCTTTGACGACAAGTCCGGGACATTCGCGGGCATGTACCCGAATTTTGTGATGACCAACATCGATCTCGGCTTTAGCTTATGTATTCGACCTCCCAGCTCTCTAACCATTGTCATTCACCCTATCTGATTTTTCCCTCACGTTTCTTGCTTATCGGTTGTCTTACATCCTATAAACTACACTCATTGAAATGTACACTATATCACTGTTCAGCGTGTTGCAAGTGTACACATACGTGTGTTGAGTTAAAAAGCTTAAGTGCAGCCCGAGCTGGGAGCGCCAGGCAAACCGGCGGTATATGCAAGATCCCGATCAACTCTTGAATAGTACATAAGGAAGCCCTGATAGCACTGCCACTTGCAGATGACAGAGCGCAATTTCGGTGTGAGGGCTGTGCTCCCTGAGTCTCGATCCACTTTGGGTTTTATGAAACTTCTTTCAGGGTCCCCCTTTTGCGCGGGCTGGTCTTATGTCTGGTTCCAACACTCAACAACTCTGGTTGATTCTCCCCCCTCTGAACTTGAGCCCCGTTCTGCGGCAACCATGCCAACAATCAGCGCCGAAGATTTTGCAAGATTTCAGGCCCTCGCCGCCAGCATTGGTGAGTTTGTTTCCACCAATGCCACCTGTTTGAAGTCGCTGACTCGTTCAATTGTACCAGGCTTCACGCTGCAACCAGCGGAGACCGCTCCACCTTACACACTGCCGGAGCCAGATGTTGCCGCTTCACTCAGCGAAGCTCCGAAAGGCGCCGCACCACCTATGGCGGCCGATGTTCAGATTTCCGCTCCCACCCAGCCTCTTGCCCCGACTGGGTTGCCTGGACCGACCCAGAACACGACCTCGGTGCCGAACCCCGCCACGACCAATGTCAACACCGTGGCTCAGCCCCCCGCTCCAACTCAGGCTCGTGCTCGGCCAAAGATGCGGTCGGTGCCATCCGATGTTTCTCTTCTGGCACCCACCGCTCCTTCGCTCGGTGTCCTCGTTCCTCCACCCTCTGCCGCTCCCTCGCCTGTGGTTGTTCCCCCGCATATCAGCCCTCTCGTTGCTCCTTTGGTCGCCAACTCGTCGCCCGCTAGCTCTCGCTCTGCCACACCAGCCCCGCAATCTGGACGGGCCACGCCAACCGTACGGAACAAGCCCCGCGCTAAGGCCCCTCGAGCGGTCCGCCCGTATACTCAGCAGTTGACTCAGGCTGAAGGCGCAGCGCTCTTGGCAAACCTCCTGGCAATACGGGCAACGTCCGGCGATCTCAAGCTCGCCTATGTACCTGAACAACCACCCGGCATGGCAGAACGGACTGGGTGGAAGCCAAGACTCGCGACAGTTCTCGGTATAGAGGTGGAAGACATGGAAATGATTCGGGTGCGTTTATTGTAGACACTCACGCAATTGAAACTAACATTTTTTTTCGATAGCTTCTTGTCCGCACCACTCTACTGGCATCACCGGGTATCAACATGACCAAATTCGTCACTCAACAGCGGCCGAAAATAGCCGTCAAGAAAGCGTACGAAATGGTATGTTCACATGTTTATTGTTAAGAAACTATGCACTAACGTTTCGTTCCAATACCAGATTGTTAAGGCTCTTCCCGAAATGGGGGTGTACGAGGCTAACAATTATTGGCCACTCGAGATTTGCTCCAATGCAGTCTTCAGGAGCTCGGCCGGTAACCATTTGACCGCACACAGGCCCGAAGCCAAAGACAACGGGGAAGATGCGGATGAAGACGAGGAGGGGGCTAGTAACCCGCCGCCTAAGGCGAAAGGCAAGGGGAAGGGGAAGGGGAAGGGAAAGGGGAAAGGGAAGGGGAAGAAGGTGGAAGCGGAGGTGGAGGTGGAGGCGAAGGTGACTACCCCGGAGCCAACAATCCAGGCGACCGCCAAGTCGAGCGACGGTCCCAATGTACCTATGGTCAACATACCCGGTCAAAGCGAAGGCAAGATCGCGGACGGTCTCGTGGTTACGAAGGACGCTAAACCTGCAGGAGGAGACGGGGATGCCATGGACTGGGCGCAAACCGATAATTGCCCAAAGCGCACTTCAACCAGGATCTTCGATGACGACGTACTGGATCTAGAGGTGGGGATGGAGTCTATCCGTATGGCAGACCCCGGTGAGTACTTCTATTGATAGCATACATTCCACTTTTGACACATAGTACGTACAGTTGAAGACGGGGAGGAGGAGGACACAGCACCTTTCTCTGGTAGCATGCTCCCTTCCGATCTCACCACTGGCGTACGTCCTCAAACCTCGCCCTCGCGCGCTCAAGCCTTGCCCACGCACGCTCGTGCTTCGTCACCGCTCGCCCAGTCAGCTTCCGAGCTCGCTTCAGCCCCTGCCCCCGGTCGCGTACTGCGTAGCGCAGCCATCCCAACCCACACCACTGTCTTGACTACCACGGCCACGGCCACGTCTACGGCTACGTCTTCGTCCACCTCGACCGCGTCGTCCACGGCTACATCTACGCTACCGAAAACTCCTGCCGCTGCCCGTAAGCGGCCGCCACCGCCCCCGACTCCCAAGTCGATGGAGAAACTTATCTCCGTGGAGATGGGGAGCCAGATAAAGGAGATCATGTCGCTCCCCAAGGAGGTCGCCCTTGAGCGCTATCCTGCATGGATCGTAAACGGTATCGCCAACGCCGTCAACAACTATGTCCCGCCTCCTGACGAGTCCGAAGAAGTGCCAGACGCTCCATCTGACACCGAGCTTGGTCCAAATGAAGAGCCCGGACCCGAGAAGAACGACGAGGACGAGCCTGGGTCGAGCGAGCTATCAGATGAAGATGGAGGCGTGGCCCGAAGGGGCAATGCGGCCAAACGGGGCGGCAATCGCGGTGGTGGTCGAGGCGGTGGTCAAGGTGCAGCTCAAGGTGCAGCTCAAGGCAGCGGTCGAGGTGGTGGTCGAGGTGGCGCACAAGGTGGTCGAGGCAGTCGAGGCGGTGGTCGTGGCAGGGGTGGCGGCGCGGCTGCTAACCCGGCTCCGAAGACGCGCCGCAAGGCCGCTGAACCCGAGCCCGAAGCTGAGCCCGTTGAAGTTGAGACTGCTGGTGGGGCCCGTAACACGCGCGCGACTCGTTCGCGCAAAGCAGGCGCTGCAAATGCAGTATGTATTCCTACTTACTACAGTATACATACTAACACGTGATATGTTTAGGGCAACAGCACAGCTGCGTCGAAAGCCGCTACCAGCTCTACTACGACCCGTCGCCGCAACATCTAAGTTGGTTGCGGTCATTTGGTGCACAGAACTCGCTGCGCATGGACAGCCTTTTTTTCTCATATTCTCTTCCTATTTCTTGTCCCGCGGTTAATCCGCCTCACGCTGTTAACGACCTTTTTCCTTTCTCTACGATCGATAATCTTTGATGTTTCCCACAACTGCGCGCATACACGCGCCAAGAATATATACGCTTACATACACTATGATAAACAAACCCTAGGGTCTACTGATTAAGCTTCGGAGTACATGCGCGCTAAGTACATAAGTCCGGAAAGTACATGTGCCCGGAAAGTGCATGTCCAACGTACATATGCCCGCAAAGTACATGTCCAACGTACATACGGCATGTACTGCAGGAGCCGAATACAGGGACATGAAACACTTAATATAAGGGTTCGAAGGACTTATCACAAGTCCCTGTGGGGTTTAAGGCCTTTTTTGACATGTCCTTTCGGGGCATAATGAGACATTTTGTACATATAATATGCACATGTCCCCTGTAGTTGTGTTTCACGCTGACATTCATATGTACTTCGGCTATGGCCCTATGGTACATATAGTATGTCTTCCGAATATGTACGCCCGATAGTTAGGTTAAGTACCCTGACTTACCACAGTGAGTACCATCACTAGACTGTACCAAAATTGCATGGACCAATATATGCGTGACTTTAGGGATACTATTACCATCGACAC
>WSTJ01000920.1:0-16582 GCA_019623705.1 Ceratobasidium sp. 428
GGGCATATCTGGCGACCGGATTGGAGCAATATTAATCCCACCACTTCGCGAGCGCCGCCTGTCGAGTGGCACGAGGACGAAACCCTTTATACGGTACATGTCGAGATCCCGGGTGTGCGCAAGGAGGATATTGCGTTGAGCGTTAGCGAGGACGGGCGCTCGTTGAATATCGAGGGCAAGGCTGAGAAATATGGTGGGGCTAGCAGCAGTCGGATCGCTGGATTGACGAGTGGGGAGAGGGAAAAAGTCGAGCGCCCGAAGATTACCAAGGTGCGCAAGACGATGGCTGATGGTAAGTATACATTTTTGCTCCAGAAAATGGGTGCAAGTGGCTAACGCAGCGGTTGCTATGCGCAGGGAGCACCATCATCATCTCCCGCCTCGAGAAGAAGCACAGCATCGGGACCACTGTCAAGTTCTCTCGCACCATCACCCTTCCAGACTACGTCGACCGCAAACGTGTGGGTGCTAAACTCGAGAACGGCGTCCTCAGCGTCACCATACCGAAGCTTTCCGCGCCGAAGCCTCGCCGCATCGTCATCGATTAAGTGAATTGAAAAGTGAAAGTGTATTTTCTTTATTATGGGCTGTCAATTATTAGAAACGTCTTGTAGCGGATGTATGTACTAGTATATGTACTTCTACCAAGTCGTGGACCGTTCGTTTCATCACTTTGAAGTGTAGCTCGTATCGTAATTTGACTTTCTTTGCGGGATCAAATCACCTGAAATGGTAAATGGCAAAAATACTTCCGCTTAGAAAACAAAAGCGGCTCTGTTCCCATGTGCATGCGTGGTTTCATTTTATACATGCAAGCCATGCGTGCGCAACGCATCTACGACATACAGGAGAACACTGGCTAGGACATAGACGAAGGAAAATAGTAACAGGAAATGGTGGTGGATAGGATGGAAGGGGGAAGGGAATGGGGCAACCGACAATAGCGATAACGTGTGAGAAGGGCACAGAAGGGGCGAGGAGATAGTGTTGGAAATGGTGGAACGAGATGGAAGCACTGGGGAAAGAGAGCAAAACGAGACAGAGGCAACCAATACATAAGAAACAGATATTCGACAAGACGCACGCCGACGATCCCAGAGAGTGGAACACGCAACCAGGCAGTAGTTCGCTATGAGACACGAGAGAATATTTATAAAACCTGTAAGCCAGATGTTTACCAGTTGGTTACCATCTCTCGTCGAGGTTGGTCTGTGAGTAGAAAACAATTAGAATTGGGACACGGTTATAAAATATGATTATACTCACTCATCATCCTCTCTGGTCCTTGTCCTCCCTGCCCCATTCCCATCCCCATCCCTAAGCCCGGTCCGCCCTGACCTCCTTGTTGACCACCGAGCCCGCCTTGACCGTTAAATGGTCCTCCAGGACCAGGCCCTCCACCAAAGCCACTCATCCCTCCCGGACCACCTGGGTTGCCCTCGTTAGGAGTCGCACCCACAATGTACCCACGCGGCGCGCGGGACGGTCGCATGTGGTCGTACTGTCCTCGAGTATACCGAGGCGTGTTCACGTCTCCCCACGCGTCCGAACCTACAGCCCGCACCGTACCCATGCCAGATCCAGGCCGATCGATTGAGGCGGCGGATCCCGAACGCACCATCGACGCAGCAGACGCGGGTCGAGCGATCGTAGATGCGGGAGAGCCTGAGCGTACAATGGGTGGGTCTGGGAACGGGTCGGGTTGGCCTGCGCTGATTGCCAGTAGCCGTCGAAGGGTCTCGTTCTCGGCTTCGAGCCTGCAAATCTCGATTTCGCGCTCGAGCGCCCAGTCGGCGCGTGCGTCTGCTGCCTCTTGTTCTTGTTCTCCTTCTCCGTCTTTGTTCGAATCGTCCACCTTTTCTGCAGAAGGGAGAGCCTCTAAGAGTTCGATAGCTTTGGCGTGGTCTGGATGGTTCGGGTCGCAGAGGGCTTTGGGGTCTGGGAGAGCCGAGGGGTCAAACATCGCGTCTTCGCCACCAAAGGAGCGAAGGAGGACGCGGAGGAGCTGTGAGAGTTTAGAAATAGACTGAGATTGAGAGGTCGATGCATTGAGAACGAGAGATTGTGTCTGGGACTGGAGTTGTAGAATGAGGGTTTCGTAATGCCTAGTCAGATTAAGCTCGTGCTGTTGCGCTGCGTGCTGCGAGTCAAGTCATTTTAGCACATGCTCCGTGGGCAGATGACAGTGGAAAAGCGACGCACAGCTTGGCTTCTGAATTTAGCCATGACGGTCTCGAGCGTTGTTTCGTATTCCTTGAGCAGGGTATTGAGCTGCTTGTTCTCGTGCTGTAGAGTCTGATTCTCGATGATAATCGCCGCGTTCATGCGTTCGAGTTCCGTTTCGAAAACCTCTGTGACGAGAACTATGTCAATATACTACACAGGTCAAGCTCAATGGGACAGACCTTTGCTAAGGTCGGTGTTAAACCGCCGAAGGGCGAATCCAGTACCATTATGTATCGCCTGACTCTACATTCATTAAGAGAGATGAGCAAACCATTCGAGAAACTTAGTATGAGATGTACATACCTTGAGGGTGTTTGCTTGGGCCTGCAGCGAAGCCGCCACTGCCTTATTGTTGTTCAGCTGTTCGCTGAGCTCGCATACGAGCGACCAGAGCCTGGCCATCTCGCCTTCAGCGTCTCCAACGATTGCCATTTCTGAGTCGTGTGGAGGAGCACTTGTGTGGGTGGGGTCGTGGTTGGGTGCAAGAGACGGAACGGCAGCCGTTACACTTGGGTAACAGCCTCGAGGTTTGATGTGGCGGCGGTTCCGAGAGTTAGAGTAGAATCAGCATCAGAACATCTAGATAACTCGTGGGAGGGAAAGTGTATTGCACATATATAGGAAATATACTAGATAGAGTCAGAGTCCGAATTATCTGAACCTAAAGGTTCGGACTGAACCGACACAGGAATAGCTTGTCCAATCTCTCGCAGCGTATGTGACATTACACGAATCGAACGGTCAGCCACTTCAAAGTTGCTCGCTCCTCCCTGCTCAGCCAACCAATCGTCGAACTCGTCTTTTCCGGATATGATAAGACTTCTTAAGCGCGTGCTATCGGTTACGCTAAACGCCCCAGACCCAGGCGGATCAGCTGGCCGTTGAATAGGATCGCCAGGAGTGGGCGACTGTGAGAATATGCCGTGGTTGAGGGCGGGATCCCAGCGCTCATTTCGGATAACTGCGCACCAGCCTTCGTCTATCTTCTCCAATAGTTGGAATACCTCTTCGAGAGTTGAGAGGCCTTCATCAGTTAGGGTCATTTGAGGTGGGTTAAGTTCGCCATCATCTTGTGTTTGATCAGGAGGATCGGTTGGGGGTATGGATGTCGAGCCCAGGGTATAGGCTGGAATGTCTTCGAATATGTCACCAGTTATTCGTAAGAGCCATGAAGTACGAATGCTCGCCGAAGTTTCTGCTGGCGGAATTAAAAGTACCATCGTGACCAGAGACGAGGCCGCAGAAACATAAGCCGAAAGAGTACGGTAAGGAGCATCCGGCTCGTTCCTATCACCAAGGTGAGCTATTTCTCCTTTGGTGAGTAGGAAACATATCGATGTAGCGAGTTGTGCGACTTACCTCTTACGAACCCCGCGAGTCAACTCCAGACATTTGTCCTCCAAGTAGTCTCCAAGTCTGCGTAGTTGGGTTGGAGTCAAGCTAGTGAGCACGGCATGTGGGGATGTATGGGATGTTGACGCGGAGTCCATCGCATTTACGGAGGATGTGGTGGTTGACCAAGAGCGGGTGATCACGGCTGCTGTTTAATTAGTGGCGGTTCCCAAAATGGCTAATGTCGATTTCAACCTCGATCACTAACTCCCCAACCACCACTGCGTCACCAACTCGTCAGAATAAACCGCCACATTTTGGGGCTATATAGACGAACCATTCCTCGGCTTTTCAGACCCAGCCTTCTACCCCGCTTACCTCCCAAAAATGCCACCGAAACGCTCTGCCTTCGCGCTCGCCTCTACTCGCGTCAAACTTGAGGATGTTGATGCCCCACCCGCCTCTGTGTCGAAGAGACGACTCGTATCTGCTAGGAAAACCTCTAAGCAAGACTCTGACTCTGACGCTTCTGAATCTGCCCCTCGACGGTCTCCCCGAAAACGTCAGCGAATCCCTCCCCCAGGAGGTATCGGCGAGGATTTGGGTCCGGGTATTTATGGTAATTCCAATCGTGAGCTTAAAAGCGAGTCAAGCTTGACACCACTAGAGGAAAGCGACTATGAGGAAGAAGCACCTCGTGCTAGCTCGAGTATGAACCTGTCCAAGTTCGCGCACGCGCCTTCCCGTCCCACACGCGCTGCTCCCAAGACGCCGCTCAAACAAGTCAAGCTCGAGGAGATGCTCCCAGCTTCCGACAACGCTACATCTCCTAGCAAGGCCAGCGCGAAGAAAGTCAAATCCACGTCGTCTCCAACTAAAAAAGCTACGAACCCGTCTCCGCGAAAGAAAAAGGGGATTGTTATGGAGCTCGACACGCCACATCCGGCACCCCCGAACTGGGAGAGGCAATACAAGCTTATTGAGGAGATGCGTGCCAACGTTCAAGCTCCTGTTGATACTATGGGTTGCTGCAAAGCGATGACTGGCCAGGGCGAGTTGAAGGTAGGTTCAATTCGCCTGCCTATCTCTTATTGCACTGAATAATGAACCATCCATTAGGACCAACGGTTTGGTGTACTTGTATCTCTTATGCTCTCCTCCCAAACTAGGGACGAAATGACCGCCGCTGCCGTTACCAATCTCCGCACGGTCCTACCTGGCGGGTTGACCGTCACATCAATCATCGAGGCCGATCTGAGTGTCATTTCGCAAGCTATTAACAAGGTTCGACAATCCTGGTATTATCTGTTTGCCAGACAATCTAACGCATATATTACAGGTCGGGTTCTGGAGACGCAAAGCAGAGTACGTGAAAGAAGCAGCGGGAACCTTACGAGACAAGTTTGATGGGGACGTCCCAAAAACTGTCGACGAGCTATGCTCAATAAAGGGGATAGGACCTAAAATGGCGTTCTTGATATTGCAGGTATGCTTCATTTGTATAATACTGGGCTCATACTTACACACTTGCACCAAGGTTGCATGGGACATGTACGACCTTGTTTCAATTTCTCTCATACTGACTACTTACTAACATGAACAACTTAGAAATGCTGGCATAGGTGTGGATGTTCACGTTCAACGGATTACGAACCGGCTAGGGTGGCACAAACCAGCAACCACCACGCCTGAACAAACGAGGTATGCCGGTTCTTACACAGTTCAAGACGAATTATATCGGACTCACTTCTCTTCACGAACAGGCTAAACCTACAGTCATGGCTCCCACTAGAGCTGCGCAAGCCGATCAACCCGCTCCTGGTTGGGTTTGGTCAGGTCAGTCTCCCAGTGCTTTCTCTTTACAACACTAGTTTATGTCGCTTATTTTGATACACAGGTTATTTGTCTGCCCATCGGTCCTCGATGCGACTCGTGCACACTTGCCACAGAAGGCCTGTGCCCGAGTGCTCGAGCTGATGTGAGCGCAAAGGGAAGAAAACCAATTGTATACACTAGCAAGGTTGAACCAAAGGCGGAGGTCCCCGACGCACCTAACTTGGATGTTGTAGGGCTTATACGAGTGGAAGACGAGGTCAAGAAAGAGGAAGAAGAAGCAAAGATGGAATGTGATGTTGGGGAGCCGCGCGTACAGATTAAGTTTGAAGAATAAGGACTCTACTGTTTCCGAACATAAGTTATTTGTATATACTCGCTTTCGGACCCACGCATTATACACGTATAGTCTCTCAACCCGCATAAATGTACACTCATAATATACAGTTTTTGTACACGTTGGGACTGGAGGTACAAGTACAACTGTATCATATATAGAGCCAGACCAAGTCCCAATAATGCTTGCAGACAAGTCATGTTTGGAGATACGCTCTTATTGGCGGCATTGTGTCGGCGTATGTGAACATGTGCTAAGGATAGGCAATGCATTGAGCTGAGCCAAATCGAACCCACAAACAGTACCGCGGCCTACCAAATTCGGGGTTGAAACATCGCCCGCTTGCCTTGCCTTAACCATTCGAGAGAGATCTAAGGCATCTCGAGTGAAGTCTGAAACCATGAGGTGACCTAGACGAGGTAATAGCCATGGTTCCCGCCCAAGCGCAACGATGCTCTCAGAGTCATAACCCTTGAGCAACGTCAGCTTGCCCAAAGTTGGGTGGGCAAATAAAAGAGCACCCAGTGGTTCGTGGCGAAGGTTGGTAGCGAGATGAAGACTCGGGAATGCAGAGCTGAGCTCGAGGTTGGACAGTCCGCCTGCAGTTAGTCCCCACACGTCTACCCAAAGATCTTTTAAATTTGGAGCGTCGAGGCCGGAAAGAAGCTGGAGCGCCCAAGCTTCAGAGCGGACGCTGCTTAAGACTAGCTCCTCTATCATTGGAAGGAGAACTCGCCGAATCAGTGGGGGATCAAACTCATCACCGTTGAAAGTTGGCGGACGCTACCAAAGTACCGGGACTTCCTATACACTTCTAGGGAGTCCTGACACACTTTTGGCGCGTCCCGCTGATCGGCGAGTCCATTCCACTCCTTTTTGGGAAATCGCGCCGTCGCCCACAGGGTCTGTTTGGCCTCTGGAAGTCCAGGGACTCCCGCAGTCCAAGGACTCCTGAAGTCAGGGACTGCTGACGTCCACGGGCCGATCTGGACTGCCAGCGTCCAAACATTTGTGTGCTTTTGACTTGTACATTTAACTGCGCGTAATATATGTGTTCGAATGGTAGATTGTTTACAAAGGATACGTAGTAAGAATAAGTGAGTAATAAGTTAAAAAAATGCGCAGAACCGAATACACAATGAACAGGTCTAATCGAATTCCACTTCGCCCTCCTCATCCATAAACTGCGTGCGCGCCGTGGTACTACTCCGATCAATAATTGCCCATCTTCTATCCTTAACCTCCACTCTTCCTATGGAAGCACTCACAGTCATCGCGTTTATTACGTCCGGTGTCGATAGTTGGGTATATTCGACTATACCGTTTTCGGGCTTCGCAGCATCAAGGCCTCCTGTATCCTTGCACTCTTTGACACGCAAGAGCAGGTATCCTGCTCGTTCCTCGTTGCTTAGGCATTATCAGATAAGGGACACTGGTAAAACGTGGGAAACTTACTCTGGATGAGTGAATTCCACGTAGTATATGCCCACTACTTGGCCGTAATGCGTCACGCGTCTAAATTCAGGGAGCCGAGCGTTCCTTGTGTGAATATCTACCGCGAGATCGTACTAATAAGAATAATTGATCATCAGTTACAAAAATAAATGACGTGAAAGAAAGGCACTTACTCGAATGAACGAGTTATCTCGCGCTGTTCGCTCGCGCTCAATTGCGCTGGCGACACGCACCTTATCCCCGTCACCGGCCAAGCGAAACCGCCCGTAGCTCACTAGCGTGGTCCAATCAACACGATTACGGAGCTCGTTCCTTGCGAGTCGCCTTCCGACCATAGTACCGAAGTACTTGGTGAACTGCCCGGCGACCGAATTCTCCGGCATCCGGCCGATCTTCTTGATCGGTGTGCCAAGTATAATGCGTGGAACTTTTAGAACGAATAATGTGTTAGTTAGTTAGTCAATATATGAACAAATGAGTTAGAATATAAAGTACTTACGATGGTCGTATATCCTTTCGTACGAGGAGAGTCGTTCGCCAGCTTGATACCTAAGATTAACCATCGGTTTCGAGATCGAAGGCATATTGAAAACACGTGACACGATCTGTATCTGTGCGCGCCATTGGATAAAGTTATCCATGTGTTCGTAAGGTCGGATTCTGTTTTGAACGGCCGGGGTGAGTAAGTAGCCGCAAAAACGTTCCATGACGAAAGACCATGTGTACGAAAGTGGCCCAACTCGTCGAATATAGAAGGCGATATGAAGCAGCACGTGAATCGTTAGAACGCACGTCGGGAGGCGCTCCGCCGTGTGCTGAAAATACAAACTATAAGATATAAGTTAGTATCCAATTACACGTTACAAGATTACTCACTCCTCGTATTGCTGGATCCATCTCACGATCATGTTGTTGAGCTGATCGACTTCGGCGCTCGAGATCTCGAGCTCTAAACATAAATTAATAATATTACGCATAAGTAACAGGTGGCTGAGATAAACTAAGTTAGTAAGACGATACGAAAGAAACAAAAGAATAACTCACTCATAATACGGGTTCGGGAGCCGATCCTTGAGTAATATTGGCGCCAGATAATGGAACCAGAACGAATGTGCTTCGGCCTTGTAAAGACGGCCCTCAGTGTCGATGTTGGGCAGCGTGCCGCAGAACGTTGAGGGTATCGTGCGTGTCGCAGCCGCTGTTCGTTTACCGATTTCAGCCCAATGCGCGGCCGATAGGACATAATTGCCGGTACCCTGCCCCATCCACTTGAACTTCCCTTTCCAGTGCATTAGCATATTCGGGACCAGATTCTCGAACAGCAAATGCATGAGTTCGTACGGGGCGCAGCTGGCAAGGTCGATAGATCCGAGTTGCGCAAAGACCGACCTTCCCTTGATGCCGCGGTCCTGCGCAATATCTTTGCGCGCAACAGCCGTCGGCGCGGCGGCCAGGTCGGCATAGTCGGAGATAAACGACTCCTGCGTGCGCATGAACAACGGGAGCTGCGGCTGATTCTCGCCAGGGGCAGTCAAGGGGACATAATAGATCGAGTTCCCAGCCAACGGGCACAACACACCTTGTATGTAGCACGCTCGACAAGGTGTCATCCCGTTATGGCCTTTCAGCGACAAGAGCTTCGAGATCGCAGGAATGTCACCAAATAGTATTATAAGAAACGCACGAAAATCAAACTCCGCGGCCGGTTCCTCGACGCCGTTCACCACCGTAGCAACTTTGCTGAACTTCATCCCATCCGCCAGCTTTAGCAATTCCTCTATGAGAGGGATCAAAAAAGAGTTTAAGTCTTTGAATTGAGTCGGACCGGGGATGACACCAACACAGATTATGTTCTCCAGACGGGTACGAATCTTTGGGTCAAGATTGTAGTTGACGAGAATGATGGGCCAGGCAGTCGAATGCCCGCGGCGCCGTCGCTTAAATAAGCTAAACCTGTCAGTTGCCAGTCCGAGTGCAATATCGTCGGGTTCGCTAAAGTATTGGTACTCGCCATCTTCACGGACCCTCGTATTACGCAGCGTTCGGTATATCTCCCCGTCGAAAACATCCTTGTACTTGCCGGGTTCGTGAGCCTGTTCTGCGTCAACCCGGTAGCGCATGTTCTTGATCGAGTCCGAGTTCTGGAAAAGACCGAGGAGCTGGGGAATAAGGGGAATGTAGGTGAATTGGCGGCGCGCCTTGTGGTTGGCGTTGTATCGAAGCTCGTCGCAGTAGGGGCAAGCGTCCAGGTCCTTGTATTTGCCAAGGTAGCAAATGCACGAGTTGATACAACAATCGTACTGATCCGGCACCAGCTGAGAAAGGACTTTGAGGCGGCGCCAGGCGACCCATTCGCTCGGGAGATTGAGCGACTCGCAAGCGTTGCGACGGAGGTCTTCGTATGTCTGACGCGAGAAGTGGGTGCGAACTCGGGTCGCGAGGAATTGAAGCGTGATGAGGTCCGTGTCGGTAACGTGCCGGTCAACTGATATGATGTAGTTCAGCTACCGTGCAACGAGACTTATATGGAGAAACACTGACACATATCGATCCACTCATCTTCGGCAAGGTCCCCAAGTTGCGCCTGCAAGAACGCCCAGAGCTCCTGGCGATTCATTTCGGGCTCCTCGGCGGGATCGAGACCGATTGGTCCATCTCGCTCGACGTACTCCGGGTCTCGATCTGCGCTGTTGACGGATTCGTTGTCGATAGCGTCGTTGTCGATGTCGATGTCGGAGGGAGGGTCGCTAAATTCGTTGTCGCTAGCCCAGTCCTCAATAACCACGGGAGGATTTCGGCGGACGTCAAAAAGAGGTTCACCAGCTACAGTAAGAGTCGTCAGCGGTTTGTTTTTATTTAATGTCTAGTTCACTCACGAGGGGGCGGGGGCGGAAGGAAAAGGCCATTGTCGCCGTCGTCCCAGTCCATGTCGATGTCCCCTGCGTCACCTTCGCGAGTAGTGAAATATGTATGTTAGCCGCAAATACTAGTATAATATGGATACCGTACGTACCAATGCCCGCTTCCTCCGCTCCCATGTCATCTCCTAAGTCATCCTCGCCGGCAAAATCGGCACCGTACGGGACTATCCCGGCGTCGCTGTCGCCCTCGTTGCTGGCGTCCTCTTCGACCTCGGGCTCATCTTCGGCCGCGGGCTCATCTTCGGCTTCGGGCTCATCTTCGGGCTCAGGCTCATCTTCGGCCTCGTCGTTGTCCTCTTCAACCTCCAGCTCGAGCTCGAATTCTTCCTCGTCCTCGCCTTGCCCGTCTCCATCCTCATCCTCCTCGCCTTCGTCCATAAGTTCGTCATCGTCGGGTTGCGCAGCAAGGTACTCCTGGGCTAGCTGCTCATACTCTCGCCTGTGCCGGGCGATTGTTCGTTCAGAGAGATCATCCCCACAGCAGAAACAAATCGGCATAATGGGGAGGGGAAATAGGTATCGTTGGAAGGGGCATCGTTGTCGTGGTCCTAGCTAAGTGTCGATCCTCTAGACTTGAAGCGCTAGGCGTTCCTGGGGTCAGATCCCTGATCGGGTGCAAAATTTACGCCTTGCACAAACCCTCAAGACTACCACAATGATCGCCACAGCCGCCCCGGCCGTCGAACAATAGTAAGTAGATTAAAACCCTACCCCAAAAAAAAACGCAACTCGAGGCTCAAGGGCTGCTGTCGTATCGTGGCGATTATAACGCAAAAACCGTACGTATTTTCATACGTACTCTGCCTCGCCCAACCACTGCTCACGCCCTCCACCCACATAAAATACGTATTAGAAGTATTTCCCCGTCCAACTCCTGCCATTCATTTTGCGGCCAGAGGGCCGCCGACAAGCCCGGGACCTGCCATCTTATTGTTCGACATTCAGGTGAGCGATGTTCCGCCCCACCACGCCTTGATCGTTCACTTCTATCGCCCTAGTCTAGCTTGTCCATCGATCCACGAATCCAGCCTCACATGATATGCTGGGCGAGACGAGCAGGCTCGAACTATAGAAAGCAAACATGTAAGTTTTACGATTCGACATGACTCTCCGCCTTCCCCTTATTCCTTTCTCCTCTTGATCTCCTCTTGACATCCTTCACCGTTCTTCACCATTTGACTTACACAGCATTCATTTGTCTGTTCTTATTCACTTTATGACGACTCTAAGATCGACAATTTACTCACAACCCGAATCCCCGCTAACGGTGAGTAACTTATCTTACGAGAAACTCGGCTAATTCATCCGTTTGGCAGGTTCACGTTATCGACCTTAATCGAGCCAAGAAATACCGCGACCCAAAGACCCACTTGCACATCCCGCACAGGGAGAACAAGAACCTCACCGGGTCGGCCCGGTATACTTCCAGCTGCCCGGGTGTTGGTAAGTCTCTTATTTGTCGTGCTGATACTTGGGTAACCGTCTTCACAGATATCCCGAGCAAGGCCATGGCCATTCTCAACTCGTTCGTCAACGATACCGCAGTGGCCCCCAAGCCCGCCGGAAAGGCCCCTGCCTCCACTGCTGGCAAGGCTCCCGCCAAATCCGGGTGTAAGTAGATGTCTCGTACCTGATATTCGGAATAAGCGCTCATCATTAGTTCAGATCTCGAACAAGGCTATGGCCATCCCCAACTCGTTTGTCAACGATATCTTCGAACGTATCACCTTACCGATGGCCCCTGACTCGCTTGCATACAGGTAAGTTTTCCCAGCTGTTCGAACGATTATTTTCTCACGCACTAAACCAGGGCGCTCTGACAAGGTACGCGCACGAGCAACCATCGTAATCATATACATTTGTACACCCGTTTCCTGTCGTCATCCTTTTTGTGTTACTGCCCTGCATGTAGCATTCCGACACATCTTCCAATAACCACACTCATTTATTATAACCCAACGCGTGATTAACCGCCTTCGCCGTGGTGCGCATGAGTTCTGACTGCACAGCCATTCCGACACACCTCCCAATAACCACACTCATTTATTATAACCGACTACATGGTCGGCTGGCTTTACCGTGGTGCGCATGTAAGTTCGGCCATTCCGACACATCTTCCAATAACCACACTCATTTATTATAGCCTAACGCGTGATTAAGCGCCTTTGCTTTCACCTTCACCGTAGCGCACATAAGTTCCGACTGTGCGGTGATTCCAACACATCTTCCAATAACCACACTCATTTATCACAACCAAATCAGTGATCAACATCTTTTGCCGTCGTGCGAGTGTAAGTTCCGGCCGCGTAACAAGCAATCCACCGCATATATGCGCGCGATTGCACTTATTATTTACGTTATTTCTATACTTTCACACAGCCCCGTTCGCTTGACGATCTCCCATGGACTGCCATGCAGTCCCGTTCGTCGATTGATATACGTATGGACTGCCAGGCAGTCCTATTCGCGACTTAACGATTCCACGGCCTTACAGCTTAGTAAGTGGCGTTTTGACTTTCTTTTCGTTTAGACCCTATTCATTTTGTTGTTTCAGACGGTCTTTCCGTTTCTTAAAGTTGACAACAACCTCCCTCAACCAACACGCCGCGACACCCCCATCTCGGCTACGATGTCTCCAACCAAGGTTGCCCCGGTCGCCTCCAAGAAATCCAAGGTCGGTACATCAATCAAGTCCAGCAATTTCAACTGGAAGCAGTTCCAGGACGAACTCAAGGGATGCGGTACGTCATATCATTACTACATTTGGAATGCTCAGTCGCTGACAATCTGCGTTGATAGGAGTCAAGATGTCTAGGGTGGGCGGGAAGTGGGTGCCGACCCCTATCGCCAACGTCAAGCGCACCTCGAGCAACACGCCGCCAGCTCCCAAGTCCAAGTCTCGTTCCGCGGCCCAGATCGAGGAGGCCGACGACGACGAAGATTCCGTTCCTGCACCGCCCGTCCGTAGGAAGATTCGCCTCGTCTACGCCAAAAAACCGAAAGGCTCACCTGGTAGGAAAGTCGGCGGGTACAACCTCCAGGATACGCTCCAGATGCCGCAAGCCGACTACTCGGTCGTATATGTACGTTTTTTTCTTCTCCATCACTCTCCCACCTTGTAATAACGCTCATAATAACGGACTTATAGGGGATGATCAAGAACTTACTTATCGGTCAGAAAGGGATCGACATGACGAAGTCGATCTCGTTCCAGAATAAGCTCTTGATTGGCCATATTATACAAAAGGTACGCGCGTCATTTTGATCGTAGTCTCACTTATTTATGTCTGGCTTTCTGTTTGTCCAGGCTCTCAAACTCTTTCCAGAGTTTGAAATCCTCCGTGGGGTCGGTTACTGGGCGCTTCGAGCCTTCCAATTTCTTATTCTGCGGTCCTCGTCTGATCGCCATAAGAAACTTTTGGCGAAGATGGAATCGACCGACAAAGCCGAAGACGAAAGCGAGGACGAAGCCGAAGCCGACGCCGACGCGAGCCTAGTAGTTGAGAAAGAAGAGGGTGCGGCTACCGCCGACGGAGACATGAGCATGGCCCAGCCCAAGCAGGCTCGAAACACGCCGTTGGAAGATGCGCGCGAGGGCGAGGTGTTCGAGAACGGATTCAACCCCGATACTACCATGGCCAGCGCGATTGACACAGAGGAGGCGAAAGACGATAACAATATGTCATGGGCCCCTGACGCGCCACCCAACTTGGAGCTGAGTGAAGGTATGTAATATTGTATCACCAGCGCATATATTGACTGTCAATTAGATGACGAGGACGACTCGGAAGGCGAGTTCGATATCACCAAGGCGCTCGCAAGCTCGCCCGTTCTTGCTCGTATCAAGGCGAAGAGTCCCCAGGCCACGCGCCCAGCCCCGCTTCCTCCTAAAGGGGCAACCAAGCTCGCTCCCAAGCGAAACTCTGAGCCCGCTCCCAAACCCGCTCCCAAGCCCGCTCCCAAGCCCACTCTCAAGCCTGCTCCCAAGCCAACTTCCAAGCTCGCCCTCGAGCACGCCCCAACGCAGAACTCCGAGCCCGTTCCGAAACTCGCTCCAAAGCGTAAATCCGAGCCTGCACCCAAGCCCGTTTCCAATCTGGCTCCCGACAACTCCATTCCCAAGTCTAATGCTCAATCTCGTGCGTCCGCCCCGCCTGAACTCGTCACTCCTGCTCGACAGGGCCGCACTAGGAGCTCGAAAGTGGTTTCGGCCACGCCGCGTCAGGAAAAATGGGGTGTTCAGTTTTAGCCAAACTGAGCAAAATTTAGCTAAATTAAGGGATTTAGAACTTTAACGACCCCCCCCTTTTCATGTAGCCAAATTTACCTAAATTTGCCTGGGGGGGTCCTCAATTTAGGCAAATTTAGGTGAATTTACCATGGATTTAGGAATTTCCAATTGTGCCAGATCTGTCCCAAAACACCTTTCTGGCCTACTAGTGTATGTTGGGAGGGCTTAGGGCATGTCTGGTGGCTTCTGGCACCAGATTTATGGAATTTAGGTCAATTTAGCTAAATTTAGCTAAATTTGCTAAATGGCCTAAATTCAGGTAAATTGAAACCCCAGATCTTAATGAAAGGGGAGGTTTTTCCTGACGCGGTTATTCCTACTTCCCCTCCTGCCCCTTCGTCTCCTCCTGCCCCTTCGTCTCCTCCTGCCCCTTCGTCTCCTCCGGCTCCCTCGTCTCCTTTTGCTCCCTCTCCCGGGGCTGGTACGAAATCTACCTCAAAGGATCCGAAAGCATCCATTACGCCGGGCGTGATGGATACACTTGGTCAATACGTCGATCGCCCGCAGCTGCCTCGCTTGCCGAAGAAGTACCAGCAGGCGGTCCAGGACATGCGACCCCCCGGCAATGATTCTTCTGCTACTACCCCGGCCCCCGATGCGCCCCCCGCCACGGTCAAAACCAAGCAGACATCGAAGACCAAGGCTCCACCACCGCCCGAGCACGAGGAGGTCGCATCCGATACTCCCGCTCCCGTCGTGGAGAAACCCAAGGCCAAGCGCAAGGGCAAGGCGAATACGGCCCCGCCACCCGAGTCCGAGCAAGCTGACAACAGCTCCACAACTCCACCGGCTAAGCCCAAGCAGCAGCCCAAGAAGAAACCCGCGCCATCACCCGAGCTGGAGGCTGGCGAGTCGAACACACCCTCGTCTCCCGTTGTCTCAAAGCCCAAGGGGAAAGCAAAGGCTGCTCCGCCCCCTAAGCAGGCCAAGGGTACCACTCAGTCTGCTGGGAAGACCAAGGCGGCCGCGACCAAGAAAGCCGAGATGGATGCGGGCGGTGGCGGTACTAGCGCAGGCAAGACGCACAAGGGGGGCAAAGTTAAGAGCCGCGAAATTGTAAGTCGTCGGATGCTACTGCTATTTTTCACTCACTAACATATGATCCACGTACGCAGATTGACGACGAGGCTTCAACGGATCCAGAAGACATCGATACCGAGGATGTTCTCACTGCTCCCCCTCGTCGTTCGGGCCGCGGCAAGTAGATAACCAGGAATCGAGACCCGCTGCGTGTCATACATACACGCCTTTCAGTTTTTTTTACATCTTTACTTTCTCAAATCGTTACGATGCTGATGTTTTCTGATACTTTTACGATGTTTCCCGTTTCATGTTGATTCGATGCTCTAGTCACGAATATACATTTTATTATGCCACAACTGTCTAGTGTCTAAGTAGTGGCAGAAAACACATCTAGAAAGTACACGCACTCCTAAAAGTGCGTGCACTCCAGAAGAGTACATGCGCTCCGAAAGAGTACATGCGCTCCCCAGAAGTGTATGCACTCTTGAAGAGTACATGCGCTCCCGAGGAGTGTATGTACTCCAAGAGTACATGCACTCTCTGGACGTGCATACACTCCTGAAAGTACGGAACCATATATAAAAGATCTCTACCGGGATCATACTAGAACCGGACTAATTAGAAGTGTCAGGAACTCGTCAGAAGTCCAGGGACTTGTCTAGAGTCCGGGTAGTTTGGCGGGGAGTCTAGGGTGAATTGTAATGGACGTCGACAGTCCGTGGACTGATTCAGACATTTCAGGACTGATTCGGACATTTCAGGACTAATGAAGAGTCCGTTTCAAGTTTCAGTTTGAGCCAAGCCCCTAGTTAAATGAACTCGTTAGACGTGCTTAATTCGGACTCATTAGACGTCCATGAAATGGACGCCACAGGAGTCCACGTCCCACACTTTTATAGAGTACCCCAGATTCCGTCAGTGTCATTCATAAGACCACCACTTAGAGTAAGACGGAAAACCCGCAAATTTGGGTTGTCTGCAAGCATTTCGCAGAGCTCGACGATAGGTGGTAATGCGTCCGAGATCTCAAGTTCAAGCCAAGTCAGGTTTGAGAGCATAGTGGTTCCGATCTGAGTCTTGAGATACTGCATTGTAAACATATTCAAGCGTACCGAGCGTAGTCGGGAGTCAGAAAGCTTAAGACTGAAAATCGCTGGTGCTACG
>WSTJ01000921.1:0-16577 GCA_019623705.1 Ceratobasidium sp. 428
GAACTATCGCAACAAAAGGTAAGACAAATACAAGAATATTCAAAACATATATTTAGAGGTGTGTCAGGTCATGACACATCGAGCACGCCCGCCAGTAAACCGCGCCGGCCACACACGTGCCGGAAAGTCTGAATATGCGAATGTATGCGCGCATTTTCTAGCTTTATTTGTATACTACACGCCTGATCTCGTTCAAACCGAACATAGATAATGCGCTTAACCTTTGGCGTTGCTGCCATTGGTGGCATCTTTCGTAGTAAAGCCGACATTCTGTACACGCTTCCGCTCTGAGTTGAATACTGGCAGCGGGCTCCGCCTTCGGCGTCGCCGCCACTGCCGCCGCCAACGTTGACGCCTTCTGACGCAACGCCGACAGCCTCTGGAAGGAGGAGGGGACGTGCGGGCGCGGCTTGCCAACGCTGTACTCTGCTGGCACGAGCCCATGCCGTCTTCATCAGAGGCATCAGGGGAAAACTCAGGGAGGGAGCCAAAGTAAACATAAATAAACTTACAAGTTGTGCCAGTCTCTCGTGCACGCTCAGCGAGGCTTACCTGGGTCCAAGCTCTCGGTGATGAGTCATCTGTTTGGCACGTTGTTTGCCAGTGAAGCAGAGTCTTCACCGAGAGCTTGGAACAATTTTGCTTGCCCATCTGGGGTCGACCGCGAGGCTACTGGCGCGGCGGGGTCCAGTTCCCGAGACTCGCGGCGCTAGCGAGAGTTGTAGAGCGCCCTCGAATCTGTCGGTTCGCGCTTTCAGAGCCCCAACATCGCGCGAACGAAAACTCAAAATATTCGCATTTCGGGGGGGTGTTTTCGCACGAAATTTGCATCCGGGCTCGAGTGGACGCCCTTCCGAAGGCTTAGCGCCGGGCTGTTCGCCCCTGTGCAGCTTGGACCAACGCCGTTGACGGCTCTTTCCTCATTGTTCTCCATGTATCTCTCGTCATAAGCCCCAGTATATGCCTCATTGACAGTCGGAATCTCATATTTATCTTATTCAATTCACATCGATTTCGTTCTAATGGCGGAACCGGTCGATTCTGCAGCGGCTGGCCCCTCGCGCCCCTCCCACTCTTCCCGCGTCGACCCAGACGCAGACCTCCGCCTAAGATTGAGAGAAGCGACGCAGCAAGCAACGAGAAGCGACCCGTACGACTGGCAACCCGTGCAGGGGACGAGACGCCTTAAGCCCCTCCCCTACCGGGGCACCCGCCATGCCGTGCTCCGTAGAGCCCCAAACGTTCATCTGGATTGTTAGCCCGCTGAGCTACATCGGGCAACAGCAGGCGCGATCGTTCCGAGACGATTGGCACCTAGACTCAGTCGCCGTCAACTCGACTACGTCCTACCCGGGTCTCCACAAGGTCTGTCGGTGTGTTTCTCTAGCGCCTCAGCGGTTGGCTGAGGCAGCACAGGTCATTGTGAACGGAAGATATAGGGTGATAATATCCTCACCTGAGCAACTGCTCGAACACAAAAAACTTCGCCCGATCGTGATTTAACTCGCCGGCCAGGGCTATAAGCACGTCGTCATTGTCAACGAGTGCCACTGCACATGCGTCTGGAGCAAGAATTTTTGGAAGATGTATGGGTTGATGGGCAAGCCTACGCACCTTCTTGTTCCCTGGTACACCATTCTGCGCCGCTACTGCCAGTGCGACACAGTCGATGCAGAAAATCCTGGGCTCCCTACGCTATCTAAACAGTTACTTACCAATCAACCCGGGCTGCTGGGACTTGCCCAACCTCTCATGGCACGTCTATCATATGAACGGGAGCAGCCCCCCGGTCGGCGAGGTTACATAGATGTTCCCTGGAAACCTGGATTCTGAATCTGTTATCCTTTAGATGATTATCTTCGTTGACGAGCGAGGACTTGCCCTTTGCATGATGGACGTGTTGCGCAAGTTCCTACCGGAAGGCTTGAAGAGCCAGGTCGAGGTCTACCGCGCTGCAAAGTCAGCTCGCCAAGGACTTGACGGCGAAGAGGTTTGCAGAACTTAGGGGAGATTTGAATTTTGATCTGCACCGAAGTGCTGACCATCGTTCATCGCACGAGGGGGGACTTATCTTGGAGCCAGGGGTGCGACTTCAAGAATATCGAACAAGTAGTTATGTTTAAAGTACCTAGGTCACCGGCTACAGCGCTTCAGCGTGGCGGGCGCAGTGACCGAGACAAACGCATACAGGCTCGGGTAGTTATGATGGTCGAAGCGTCGAAACGGGCCCAGGCGATCGCTGACTTGGCGTTGGAATAGGCAGCCGCCGAGCAGATGAAGACAAAACAGGAGGATGAGCCGGAAGTGTCGTTCGAGCCGGTGGACTTGGACGGCAAGGACGTCGGTGGCGAACGCGAAGGGGACGAGGACGAGGCTACGGTGGAGGGAATTAGGGCTAGGGTAACATTGGATGGCGTAGTGGATGTCTTATACCACGTGTATATATGCATACCGCTTTGCCCAACACCTGAGCGACAACCATCGCTGGCTCTATTACCTTACGCAAATCAGTCTAGACCCCACCGCATTGTACTCGAATCAACGTACCCGAAAAACAAAATGCGACAATATGACCGCTCCTATCAGCATGCGGCCAACAAAATAAGGCTGGTTTGAGTGGCTGATCTGCCTATCTAGACGTGCAGCCAGCCGATCGCCAAGTAATGTTGGCCCGATTGCATAAGCCGCCGTACAGGTATTGACATAGTTGTCGAGTTCGTGCAGCAAATTATTCAGGCTACTGTCAGTCAAGCTAGTCATTAGACGAACGGGGAGTACCTCAAGGTGACCACGGCGAGGTCTATTATATCCCCGGTTACCCAACCATTCAGCTTCGAGGTATTCTTTCTTTTAGGCTGGATTAGTCTGCCTTGAAGTTGCCCAAACCGTTTTGTTTGGCCCCTGTGGGTGGCTGGGCATGATTTCAGCAAGTAGAAACCAGAGATTGAAGGTGAGCCTAGTGCAATGAGTGTGTGCTGCAGATCCCGCAAGCAGATCCGGGCAGAGAGCGACGCCAGATTTGAGCATATTCGCGCACGTTTACCGCTGAGACAAAATGGGACACCATTTTCGAGTCAAAGGTGTTGACGAAGCCATAAATTCCAGGCTGCAAGTGAGAACGATAGTAAGATCGAGTTTAGCAGCGCTGATTTCGTGTGTTGAAATAGCAAACTATGCCTCGGAGTCGACAGATATGATTTCACTGCGTTTCGACTTGGAGTTTCGGGCGGAGGAGGACGAGGGGGGACGAGGAGAACGAGGCTCCCGTGAGGCACGTGACCGAATCGAGCGTTTTCCCACGAAATCCTTCGAGTTCGTGGGCTCGCCAGCGGGATTCGCCGTGGGTCGGAGGCGCACCGGATGGGTGCACAATCGTCGATTCGAAGGCAAAGTACAACATTCTATAAGTCAGCTATATACATTTTCAACCGGGGGAAGCAGGGATCCGCGGCACAAGGGACCCCAGATGGACAAGCAAAATTGTTCCAAGCCTTCAGGAGCGTCTTTGCTCCGACGTTTGCCAAACAAAGGACCAAACAGTCACGTGGTCCTGAGGGCTTGGATCCAGGTAAAGCGAGGCAAAGAACCCTGTATTTGCCCTGAGATCACGTGCACAGAGATTGGGTAGGAGTCTGCGCTTCCGCAAGGCTCACGCAACCACACGCTTGGCAGCCGGACAGAACGGATCATGGACCCGGTACGCCCAACATCTCGATACTCGCTATATTACGGTCCGAACCAAATCCGCGCGGGCACGAATGAACTACCAACCTCGCTCGTATGGCGAGTATCACCCGCCTTCCAAGCCTTTTCTGTGCGACAGCAATACTCTGCAGCTCATGACGCATATAATTACCGAGTGCCTACATAACAACGCTCGCATCGCCGTTCGCAAGGCATCACGTTATTTTTTGTGGGTTTATCCCCGTGCGGTTCGACCTTGTGTTCGTGTAGCACGTTGAATACGTATCCAAAAAAAAAAAAGAAGGCATCACGTTACCTTTGCATCACCAACCTTTTTAGCTCCATTCAGGGTCTCTAGGCCGTTGTTCTTTCCTGTGTCGTTCTAATGCGTTCTGTAAACCCACGTAGTTAGATCGCCCGTCTCAAGACGGCTGTTTTGTTTTCATTTTTTTTTCTTGCTCTACCTTCCCTGATGCAGCACCCCCCCCCACTGTAGCTCTCCTCCGCTGTACTGCCTGTACATGCTCTCTTCCGGCTTCTACGCTCTGCGCCTCATGGTTCAGCTTGTGTTCATGTAACGAAAATAAACTTTCTTCCCTTGAAAAAAAAACACTTACGTGAGACCTCCGGCTGTAACTTTCAACTTAAGCTGCACCAGACATAATCCAGTATTGTAAAATACAGCATTCAATAAACTGGCGGAGCGTGCACTTCAAGCTGCGAGGCGTATCACTGAGCGCTGCACTAAGGCTGAAGTGTGCTTCCACCAGCCCTCTTACTATAGTCAAATGTTTCAACTACTTGAGATAGAATGTATTACTGGGATAAATATGCCCTTTATGCCCTTTTTAGTAGATTTGATGAGCGTCCGCTGATGACGCATGCTTGTGGCTATTTGTACATCACCGCCTAGGCGCCATGATGATCGCAAAAGTCAGCTGCGGCCGGCTGAGTGTAGCGAGAAAGGAACGTCGCCGCAAGGCTCACACAACCACATACTCAATGCCCGGACAGAATTGATCATGGAACCAGCACGTCCGATATCTCGATACTCGCTACGGCCCAGACGAAATCCAGGCGCAAATATGTCGTCAATCTCGCCTGCTGTGGCGAGTGCCCGCCCTCCAAGCACCAGCCCGAATCACAACATCAACCCCGGTGGTTTGCTAGTTGACGGTTCTGCGTCTGGTTTGCGTGCCTATACCCCTCCTCTCTCTCCTGTTTTAGCCGAAATCCCTACACCCTCATCTCCTGGTAGTCGCCCTCTCAACGTCAAGGATGCGCTCTCGTTTCTCGAAATGCTCAAGGTCAAGTTCCAGGACAAACCGGATGTATACAACCACTTTTTGGACATCATGAAGGATTTCAAGTTTCAAGCGTACGTACATCCCTACTCGTTTACTGCTCAAACTTACATTCTAGACTTACAGAATCGACACATCCGGAGTTATCGATCGCGTCTCCGCATTGTTCAACGGCCACAATGCCTTAATCCAAGGGTTCAACACGTTCCTACCCCACGGCTATCGTATGGACCAGCACGACCGCGATCTTATCACCATCACCACACCTTCTGGGATCACCACACAGACTACGGGCTCTGGTACTAAGGGCAGACTCCTGTTCAACGAAGTCGCAAACCAGTACGTCATTAAGGTCAAAGAACGCTTCGGGTTAGACTCGGATACATACAAACAATTTCTCGAAATCTTGCACACGTATGACCAGGAGCAGCACTCGATTGAGGAAGTCTACCAGCGAGTGAACGTACTGTTTGATGAACACCGTGACTTACTTGGGGAGCTTCAGCACTTTTGGCCTGATAATGGCGCGGGTGGAGCAGGCGAGGATGATGCGATGGACTGGGTGGAGGATGGGAGTGGCAGCGAGCTGGCTGGGATGATGACGGGGACGACGGCTGAAGGCTCTCAACCTGTGATAAGCAGTGTAACGGCAAGTGGGCTACACCATGACCAGATCAAGCTGACGTTGTTCTAGCCTCTCTCTCGTGTCATTTCCCTTCTAGTGCAGCATGGATGCCGAGATATCACCCACAAGCTGGACCTTTCAAGTTGCAGCCAGTATCCAATATCTACCGGTGGTTCCGGTGATATATATAGAGGAATGTCGAAAGAAGGCTTCACGGTTGCTATCAAGTGCATGAGGATTTCTGCTGATCCAGCGGATGGCGAGCAGCAGAAGCGCTTGAAGGTATGATATGATTTGCAGCGCCGTTCAATCACTTAGGTCATTTATTCGATGACGCAGCGCACTGCTCGCGAGATCAATACATGGTCGAAGCTCGAGCATCGTTACGTCTCAAAATTACTTGGGCTGGCTCATTTCCGCGGGCAGCTAGCTATGATATCCTCTTGGGCCGACCATGGATCATTGCCTACTTATTTAGCAAATAATTCCCATCTGAATCGCCTACTGCTGGTATGCACTTGCTCTCGGTAGTGTCGCCTTGTACACCAACTGACTAGGTGAGCATAGTGTACGCACATATCTGAAGGGTTGGAATTTCTACACAAGCATGGAATTGTGAGCGCTCAGTGTTCGGTTTAACGCTTCAACGAGCTATACCTGATATTCAAGTAGGTGCATGGCGATCTCAAGGGCGTAAGATTTTTTTTACTTTCTATTGGCGGCCATCCACTCAAAACTAATGTTCAGTCAAATGTCCTCGTGTCTGACGCTGGAGAGCCTCTCCTTGCCGACTTCGGGAATGCGATTTTGCATGAGCGTACCCTCGTGTTTACGGATACTACAAGCAGTAGAAACTTATCGCTCCGGTGGACGGTGAGCCGATTTGGCGCATGCGTTCGATTAGATGCTTAACCTACTAGGCCCCTGAGCTGTTAAGCCGAAGTCCGTACAGCCCTCAAGCTGACGTGTATGCGCTTGGAATGGTAGGTGTCCAGCATACATTGTGGACTTTGCTTACTACGGATGCTCGGCATGTAGACCATCTTGGTATTGTGCTCTTGTCACTCAATATCAAAAGGTGTCTTACTGGATCCATAGGAAACAATCACTGGTGATATACCCTACGCTGAATTAAAGAATGAACCGTCGATAGTCAATGCTATTCTCAGCGGGCGACTCCCTACACGGCCGGTGAGGCATATACCGCTTCGTAGCAAGGATGGTGAAACTCTATGGATGCTGCTTAATCGTTGTTGGGCTTTCAACCCTAAATTTCGAGCAACAGCTTCTGAAGTGAAAGAGGTGGTGGGTGATTTCTGGCTCTGAGCTTTTGTCGGTGCTTAGTTTGAATCATAGATGGCAAAAATTACGCCTGAAGGGTTGGCTCACCAGGGAAGCGCGGTGAAGCGAGGCGCCTCTCTTTGTGACCTAGGAGATGATGCAGCAGTTCGCAAACGAGTCAAAGTTGATCGGGCGACAAATGTTGTGCAGGAGCTCTTGCTGACTGAAAGGAAGTACCTAGAAACACTTGAGCGTATTCAAACGGAATATGTGGGTGACATGCTATTAGATTTGGTGCATCGGCGTAGCTGGTTAATTCTCAATTCCAAAGCGCCCAACGGCCTTGCCCGCCTTGATCGAGGAACTTGAATTGGTGGTTGAAAACTCCCGCGCATTTGTCGAATACCTCGAAAGTGACCTGTCCGTACAAGGTGCATGTAACGCATTCCTGGCGGTTGAAGAGCGGCTGGAGACTGCTTTCGTTCGATGGTCAATATTTGTACCCAGCACTACTTCTTGGATTCGTAGTGAAGCAAGTAGTAACGTAAGTTGGGCTGCCTTTTTGGGTGCAGTGCTAGGAAGTGGCTGATTCCTAACTTACTCAGGGAATCGATGAACCGGATGATCATTGGTTCAATGCAATCATGCCAACTGAGCGCGCTTCGGGGCTCGCTCTTTCCTACCACCGTAAGAGCTTCAAGTGACTTGATTACTACATGATCTGGAAAGCTAATTGAATTATTTCTTCGACTGTAGAGATTGAATTGTACACGCCTTCTGCCTCATCAATACGACCACTGGTGGAGCGTGCACTTCAAGCCGCAAAGCGCATCGCCGAGCGCTGCCGTGAGGCCGAAGTAGACCCTGATGATATCCTCCCACCAGTCCTCTTGTTACATCTAGCATCTGCCGCCTGATATAGAATGTACTACTATATGGGTCAGAATTACAGCTATAAGTTATATTATCACAGCTGGTGGTTGGATTTAGAGAAAATGTTGGCGCTTGACCCATCCCAAAACGGGAAGTTCACTGATGACGCGTGTTTACGACAGCTTGTGAACCACAGCCTAAGCGCCGGGCTGCTGGAGGATGATCACGAAAGTTAACAGCGACCGACCGAGCGTGGTGAGAAAGCAACGTTTCCGCAAGGCTCACGCAACCACACGCTCGACGCCCGGACAGAACTGATCATGGACCCCGCGCGTCCGGTCTCTCGGTCTTCGCTCGAGGGCCGACCCGAGCCGACAGCAAACGAGCCACCGCCGACCTCTGCCCCGCCTGCGACCCCTGCTCCACCCGTCCGACTTGGTCCTGAGCCCCCGCCCAAGCCAGCAGACACTTCTCGCCATATGTCTGTCGAGCCTACTAATTCCACCTCGACGATGCTCCCCCTTCCCCTACCCCCGCCGTCTGCGCTCTCGGCTCCCCCCTCGGGACAGACACCGGGAGCACCTCTGCCTACCCCAGGTCCGTCTGTGCTGCCTGGACTTGCTTCGCTTACGTCGTCTGTTTCTGTGCCACCGTTTCCCCCGCACCCGTCATCTAAAGCAGCGGAAGATAGAGCAAAAACACCTGCACCGGGTTTGCCGTCGTTTGCGGCCGCTGGTCTGCCACCCATCGGGTCTGTTGGCGCAGTCGGAACGCCCGGTCCTAGCGGTCTGTTGCCTTCTCCGAGCCCTAATAACGCGTCGCTAGGTCTTGGCTCGTCTGCTGTGGCGAGCGCTCGTCCTCCGAGTACCGGCCCGAACCACAACATCAACCCGGGTGGTTTGCCGGCGGGTGGTCCTGCACCTGGTTTGCGCGCCTACACCCCGCCTCGGTCTCCTGTTCCAGCCGGAACTCCCGTGCCTTCGTCTCCTAGCAATCGTCCCCTCAACGTCAAGGATGCGCTTTCGTACCTCGAAATGGTCAAGGTCAAGTTCCAGGACAAACCGGATGTATACAACCACTTTTTGGACATCATGAAGGATTTCAAGTGTCAAGCGTACGTACATCCCCACTTGTTTACTGCTTGGACTTACACTCTACATTTGCAGAATCGACACACCTGGAGTAATCGACCGTGTCTCTGGGTTGTTCAACGGCCACACCCCCTTAATCCAAGGGTTCAACACGTTCCTACCCCACGGCTACCGTATCGACTGCACTGTCGACCAGCACGACCACAATCTTATCACTGTCACCACGCCTTCTGGGACGACCACGCAGACTACGGGCGGTCCCCCACGTCATATTCTCTCTAGCCATGCCTCCCCGGCACCGTTCTCCGCTCCTTCTCACCCATCTCTCCCTGGTGGACCTCTGCCTCCCCTATCACCCTTCTATCACGGTAATTCTCCCGCGACCGCGCACGCTATTGCTGCACTTCAAGGTGGCCCTTCGCTTCTCCCTGGTGCTGCAGCCTCAGGCCCTGCTCCTAGTTCTACACCTGGTCCGTCGCACGCTGATCCCGGCCCTAGTGCCAAGGGCGGACCGATGGTCGAGTTCAACCAGGCAGTAAACTATGTCAACAAGATCAAACAACGCTTTGCGTCCGATCCAGATACGTATAAGCAGTTCCTTGAGATCTTGCAGACATACCAAAAGGAACAGCGTCCGATTGCAGAAGTCTATCAGCAAGTCAACGTGCTGTTTAACAACCAACGGGACTTGCTCGAGGACTTTCAGCACTTTTTGCCTGATAACGGCGCGGGTGGGGCAGGTGGGGGCGGGATAGGCGGGATGGGGATGGGCGGTAGCGGTGGACTGTTTGGCATGATGGCACAGATGACGGCCGAAGCCTCTTGGGGACGTACAGACGACAAAGGCGCCAAAGGCAAAGAGCCGAGTGGAAGTGGCGGTAAAGCTAGCGGGAGCGGCGACAAGGACAAGCGCAAGGACGGTAAAGAGCGCGAACGAGAGAGGGAACGAGAACGAGAACGCGAGCGACTTGAAAAAGAGCGCGAAAAGGAGCGGGAGAAAGGAAAGGCCGAGAGTGCGGCGAGAAAGAAAAAGCGGGGCTTGGAGAAAGAGGCTGAGAAGAATGGTGGGAAGGCTGGGAATAGCAAGGTGAGGCTTTGGCTGATGTGGATTTAATCTTGCGATGTGTGTGTGCTGGGAGCTTCGTCTGACTATGTTTTACTTCCAGCGTCCTAGAGTTGCGCACAAGGATGTTGAGGATCTGACGTACGCGGGGTCTCCTCCGCCCGCGCAGCAGTACCACTCGAACCCGAACCAACCTTCGACCTCTCACCTCGCCCCATCTCACGTCCAAGCTCAAAACCCGCTCACGACCCCGGACGAAGTCGCGTTCTTCGACCGGGTCCGAAAGTACGTCGACGACCGATCGGTCTACCAAGAATTCCTCAAGACCATCAACCTGTTCGTCCAAGAGATCATCGACGTGCGCACCCTGGTGGAGCGTGCGCGTCCGTATCTGAGCGACGAGCTCATGGTGCAGTTTAAAGAGATTCTCGGATGGGACGATCGGGCGATTGAGGTTGATATGGGCGGGCAAGGTGGGGAGGGTGGTCCTGTTGCGCCTGCGCTCGATCGGCCCCGGGTGGATCTTAATACGTGTCCGAAGTTTGGGCCGAGTTATCGGCGGTTGCCTTCGAGTGTGAGTTTTGGTTTTTTGGTTTTAAACTCATGAGGTAGATGGCTTATTGGTGTTTTTTTGTTAGGAAATCAACCTGGCGTGTTCAGGCCGTGACGCGATGTGCTGGGAAGTTCTCAACGACGAGTGGGTTTCGCATCCTACCTGGCTCTCCGAAGAGTCTGGATTCACTACCGGGAAGAAGAACTCGTACGAAGACGCGCTGCATAAATCTGAAGAAGAGCGCCACGAGTACGACTTTAACATCGAAGCCCTCTTGCGCACCATCGCGATTCTCGAGCCCATCAAAGCGCGCATCGACGCGATGGATCCCGAAAAGCGCGCGTCGTTTACGTTGGACCCACACCTGGGCGGTCAATCGAGAGGGATCTACCAGCGCGTTATCAAAAAAGTGTACGACAAGGCGGTCGGAGCTGAAGTTATCCGAGCGTTGCATGAGAATCCTGCTGTGGCCGTTCGTGTTGTTTTGGATCGGCTGAAGCAGAAAGAAGACGAGTGGAAGAGGGCCCAGCGAGAGTGGAATAAAGTGTGGCGTGAGGTCGAGGCGAGGAACTTCTACAAGAGTTTGGACCACCAGGGTGCGAATATCAAGGCGAATGACAAGAAAGCGTTGGCGTCGAAGCAGCTCGTGCTCGAAGCCGAGGCTCGGAGAAAGGAAGGCGTGCGGACCCGTCAACGTATGGTCGACCCGACGTTCAGACGCGCCGAACGTGATCCCGGGTCTCCGACCGCCATTAACGGCACTTCAGGCGGCTCCGGAACGGGCATGCATTTCGTCATCGACGACATGGGCGTCTTACAAGACCTGCTCAAGCTCGTATTCATCTACCTCGACCGGTCGGCGGCCAACGTCTGCCCGCTGGACGAGAAGAAAAAGGTCGAACGGTTCTTGCGCTCGTTTGTCCCGATGGCGTTTATGCAGGACCATGCGGCGTTTGATGCTGCGTTTGGTGATGCCGTTGATGGTGGTGAGGGGGATGTTTTGGGTACTGGTGAGGATACGGGGGACGAAGGTGCACGAAAACGGGGTGGTGGTGGGGATTTGAGGAAGAAGGCGTTGAAGAATAAGTCGAGGGCCAGTAAGGCTGGTGCTGGTGCTGCGCCGGCGCCGTCTGCAGCAAGGGAAGGAAGTGCGCGTGCGTCGCCTATGGCTGTGGATAGCGACGTCGTTTCGCCTGAAGGTGCAGATACGTTACCCGAGGGCGTGTGGGTCCGGATGGACGACGGACCTGGTCCGAGTTCGAATGGGGCGCAGGGCGGGAAGCGGATCAAGGGAACTATGTATGTGAATAACGCGGTGTATGTGTTGTTGAGGATTATTCAGGTATGTGTTGAGTTGAGTTGGGTGCTGGTTGTGGAACTGATGGATTTTGTAGATTTGGTATTCGCGTTTGGTGACGCTTAAAAAGTTGGCCAAGACGCTTGCGGATTCGGGTGAATCGTATTTGGAGAACCCGTTGGCTGTTCAGCTTGGTTTGAACGATGCGGTTCCGCCGAGTGCTCACAGGCTGATTCCTACTAGTGCGCATAGTGAGTGTTTGTCGTTCTATCTTTGGTACAGAACCTCAAACGTCGTCATCTAAAGCTGCAAACCCCGCCTCGGAGTTTTACGCGACTCTGCTTGACGCGAGCGAGCGCATGTTCGACGGCGAGATCGACTGGCAGCAGTTTGAAGAGGTCGCGCGGTTTATGTTTGGCACCAAGGCATATGTCGTGTTCACTATTGATCTGCTTGCGAGCCGTATTATCAAACAGGCAAGTTTTTGACCTATATTGGTAGATTTTGGCTACACCAGACTAACATGGTTTGATGGAATACAGACTCAAGCTATCTTGGCCGATGCACGGTGGCCAGAGCTCTGCACGCTGATCCAGAAAGAGCGTCGAGAGACCGCGCCTGGGCCGAGCTCTCAGTTCTTGATCAACTATCGCAGGCAAGTCGAATCGCTCATTGCGGGAGAGGACAGTCGAGAAAAGGATAATTCGAATCTAAATGTGCATCGCATTGTCTGGGTATGTTCTTTTGTCCGCCCATATGAGACTATAGGCTAATCCTGGCAATAGAACAATGAGAAGAAGACACTGAGCTTCCAGCTGCTCGCACGGGATGATATGAGCGTCTACGATAGCGAGACTATGAATGGAAGGTGGAGGCAATATATTGACTCTTATGTCCTGGTATGTTCCTTTCTGGTCATATTTCTTGTCCCTGTGCTCACCCACTTTCAGACCCACCAAACTGAAGGCCTTCGCAGTGCAGTACAAGGACCTCTACTGCGTCGGTATGCTCACAGCATTTTTTTTAATTAGTAATGTTCTAAAGAGACTGTTCAATGCAGAAATCTCCGAAACGTCGATACCAGCGAAGATTCTCCCAAGTACCACGCTGAAGGTGGACTACATATCAAGGTCGACATGCTCACCTACCGATTGTTCTTCGTCTCGCGTACGGAGGAGACCTACTGCCGCGAACGTACAAGTCAAGAAGTGCAGCACCTGGACGAACAAGCCAAAAAGACTAGCGCGAGCCGGGCCAAGGCACTCGAGTCGTGGTTAGCTAGCAAGAGTGATGCGAAAAACGGTGAGGGACAAAAACAGGATGATGTTTCGATGGAGATGTAAATTGCTCGATATTCCTGATCTTGTTGTTTTTTGGGTACGATAGTGTATTTGAGTAACCTTAGTTAGAATATGATATCTCGCTTTCTTTGTTTCAAGTTGACTTGACTAGTCTGGTCCCAAAATACAAAATAAACCGTTGAGAAGTTAGAGGAAAGCGAGCGCTAGATCTTCAGTTTGCGCCGGTACGTCACGAATCCTCGTACGTTGCCTTCTACCTCGTCCGCCCACCGTCGTAGCTCCATGCCACCCTCTTTCCTCTTGTCGATTCCACGCACGAGTTTGCGCAACGTCGCAATTGAGGAGGCCAGGATATCTGTTCCACGGGCGTTTCGGAAATTGACGTCGTAGGGGTTGGCTTCGTCAGCGTAAATGTCGATCAGTAGTGAGAGTGCATGTAGAGTTGGCTCGGTTGCACGCGGCGTAGGATGAATATAAGACAACAAGTATTGCGCAATGATCTATGAAGCGGGTTAATCTAATGAAATAACGCAGCAGCCTTGATACTTACCTTGTTCATCTCAACCTCATTGACGTTTTGCGCCAACGATCCCAATATACCCACGCATTTCACCTGCACCTGTTCCCCGGCACTGGGAGAATCCGCGATCTGGACCAGCATTTCTACATGCTCCTGCGCAGGGACAATAGTCCCCCTGCCTAGTCGTGCCAAACCCCACAATGCACCCAGTGCAGCGATGGATACTTCGGACCTACGATCCGAGCCAGAAGGAATGGCAACTAACACAGTTCGAAGCGCGGACCACGCCTGGGGCCAGGCAGCAACGGCCACATCCAATACTGCTGGATTTACTGGACCGGAATCGGACGTAGGGAAAGACAGCAGTAGATTGGAGAGGCATTCGAGTGCAGAGATGTGAACGGCGACGAGAGCGGAAGTTGTGGGTGGGTGTTGTAATGGTGAATCTGTGGTATTCGATGTAGATGTCGTGATTAGGGTGGTGTTGGCAGGCGTGGTGGGTGAGGTGGACGAGGCAAATGACATTGTTGTAGGGGTGCTCAAGGTGAGGAGCAAGGGTGTAAGGGTGCGTAATAACGATACGCTGCTTGAATCTGCTTCGGGGGGTCCATTAGCAGGCGCGTCCGCATCCATAGCATCGTCGTCTGCGACTATGGAAAAAGGAGTAAGATAAAGTCACGAATACACTTAAACAAACACAGTCCAACTCACTCCCATTCTCGACAATCTCTTCGTCGCCTTCCATCTCTTCCATTTCTTCTTCGACCACATCCTCCTCCTCAACTGGATCTGGCTCGGGCATTTGCGCACATACACCCGTCAATATCTCCAGCGCAAGTTCTAGGACCCGCAACCTTCGCTCAATGCGCTCCAACGCAATCTCGGCCGGAGTTTTGTGATCAGATTTAGGCAATTTGGCATGCTTGAGCGAAGGATTAGGTGGCGGGGCAGGCTATCACAAGGAGTCAGGATAGTACATTCTTGAAGTTGAGCGAACGTGGAGCTCACCGGCTCAGCAAGAGTTGATTGAACTTCTGCGACCGCATCCTGGAGGGAATAGGATAGTAATGGGGTTATAAGGGGTAGTGCAATTGTGCGATCTATGTCAATAGTCGAAGCATTCATTGCGGCCGGTAGTGGGGATATGTTCCTTAAGGTCCCTATTACTCATTCATTAGTCCTAGAGAGTTTCGTGAGCCTACCCAACGTACCACAAGCCAATACTCGAATCCCGACGTTCCATTCGTCGTCGTTCGGAGCTTGTTGAGCGGTGGATATTGCGACCAAGCATGCAATATATTCGGATTCGGATCGTATACTCTGGATTGCTGGGGGATTGTCTTCGGAGAGGACATAGAGACACTGGGCTGTGTAATACAGTGGCATATAAGCGCATATACCCAGGGTTCACTGATTCGAAGATGATATGCTCAACACAAGTATGCTAAGTGCTTACCTGCTGCGTAAATAACATCTGTTGGTAGCTTTGCCCGGTGTATTAAAAACGCCATTAAGAAAGGCACAAGAGAGATTGAATTGATAACATTCAACGCCTTGTTGGAGGTTTCGCTACAGACAAAAAGATTAGCAGGCAGCCCTAACGCAAACATGCTAAAAACCACCTACGAAAGACACCAGAGAATGGTAATCACATTCTCCGCAAACCCGTATACCAAGGATTGCACCTTTTCAGGCGCCGACTTGGGGTCGTCAAGTACGCCTTGCAGTATCCCTGATATCTGTAGAGAGTGAGTGTCTAAACGCAAAGCTTCGGCAAAACCCCACCTTGGGTATAAAATCCTTGAGCGGGGTCATTATATCTTTGTTGAACATCTCAGCACAAATATCGAAGCCTCCATCAATGCAAAGGTTTCTGGGCTAGTATAAGCTTAAAGTATAATGGATAATTCAAAATACATACCTCAGTGCACCAGCAGCCTCAGCTATCACCTCTTCCGACTCGTCGGTAAGTCGAGATATGAGCGCCCCAACTACATTCTTTCCCTGCAGCAGTCGTCTGGTTGCTGGGTCATTTTGGATAAGATTTGAAACAGCGACACAAGCCCAAGTCCTCTCTGCCACCTCTGTACTTCCTAGCTATATTTTGGTGTAAACTTAATACTCCAACGACTAGACTCATTTAAACAAACGCACTTTCTGGATGATCGGCAATACGGCCTCAACCTTTTCCTTCTGAGACGATGACGCCGCAGATTCTAGACCTTTTGGAATGTGCGAGTCGGGGACGCGCATGGGATTGTGCCTCCTCATTGCTTTCTTCTTTTGCGTTTTCCCCATGGTTAGTGCAGCTAGTTTGTTATCGTTGTAGGTCAGCGAGTTTCCAAAAAATTATGATGAGCCTCGAAGCGCCGAAGCCACGGAAAAATAGGCGCCCGGTGCAGGTACCAGACCGACCTGATCTTAACTTCCTCCTTTAACTCCTGTAATACGCGTCTTATCCCTCATGGATCCGCAAGTAGCATCGCAAGCAACGGTCGAACGCTCCGAGTGAACTCAAGCTTCCGACTCGACCCGGCCTGACTCACGACTAACTAATTGTATTCAACCCCAGCGTCGACATTGCCAACCGTGGCGCAGCCAACTTTATTAGACTTTACTATCAAGCGTACGATGCTCCGTACAGGATAGATGTAAGCGTTTGTTATGCTCACTTGTTCTATACTCACTATTCCTCCTACTGGAAATCTAGACTGTACCTCGTTTCTACCGGCCAACCTCTAATATTACTTGGAACGGAACTCCGGTATCGGGGACAGACGAGCTGAAGCAGCTGCTCGAAGCAATGCCTCGGTCCGATCACGATGTTCAATCCTATGACTGTCATCCTATTCCTGGTACGTGATTTTGACGGTTGTCCACTTAAGTCGCCTGATTTATCCCGGTTTCTAGGATCAAGCGTGGCTGGCCTTCAGCCCCGACCGCCCTCACTGCTCGTCACCGTCTCGGGGACAGTACGCCATGGCC
>WSTJ01000922.1:0-16573 GCA_019623705.1 Ceratobasidium sp. 428
TTGCCCGATCCAGAGTCCCCAGAGGACTATGCGCTTGCCATTGGCATGGAGGACCTATACCTGCAGTACCCCGACGACCAGGCGCTTCCTGCTGCTGTCCCCAAGGACGACCGAGCCGAGGAACCTGCCGGGCATTGGGAGTATGGGTCAGGCTCCTGGGGGGACAGGCATTGGACCGGCTGGGGAGAACCTCCCGCTGACCCTCCTTGTAACCCTGACGCCTGGAACCACTGGCCTGCCAACTCCGCCTGACAGGCCTTTGTTGGGGGGTAATGTCATGATCCTCAAATCCTGACATCTCTGCCTCTTGCCCCTCCTTTGTCAGCTCTCTGTCCCATGTGTAGTTCTGTGCCTTAGTCATATGCCCTCGCTTGTTCTCGCTTGTTTGTTTGATTTCTCCGCTCGCTTGCCTGCCGTCGCTTTGTGCGCTTGTGCAAGCGCCGCTTAGATGTGTCCGTATGCTCCCTCGCTTCCTGCTCGCTTGTAACCGCTTAGTACTCGCGTAGTCACTTGATTTGTAGTTCCTGCAATATATAAACCTTGTGGATCGTTCTGGTTAACCCCAAGAACGATTCACCTCGTCGTTTCCCCCACTCTTCACTGTGCCGAGCAACCTCTAAGACATTTAGAGTTGTCAAGCACTCAAAACTCTGTTCACAAGTTCACTTCCTCACGGGTTGTGACAGTTAGCAAAGCCGCCGAGTTTGAAAGTGAACTGGCAGGTAAATCCTGAGAGAGCAACTCTTCTGTTAGGATTGATATCAATGTGTTGGATTTGAGTGACTTGGGGTCAGACAGGCCCAATCCTGCAATGGGGACTGACACCACACCGTCAGCCTCAATGTCATGACTTGACACGCTTCCTAGAATATAATCTCAATTCAATATCTTTTTCAGAAACACTTTCCTTTTATGGGACATCTGTCTTATGACCAAGCTTCTTACTTAATCTCTCGTATTTCTAATATCCTTTATCTATATTACGTGATACGGAATGTTCCAGAACTCTGACTAATGCTTCTTACTTCACATTGTATATCAAATTAGTTATGACTTGTTCTTTGTACACGTAGATACCAGGCTGTGCATCTCTCTGTATATAACCAAGGGCAAGTTTGAGGTTACAGACCAAGAACTTGACCTCCTCGTCAATTCTTACCTGCTCATTCTCACATCCTCTAAGTCACTGACCATCAGGGACATACTTCTTACTTGAGAACTCATCCTTATTCAAGTAGGCTTGACACTCAACCTGGCGCAAAAGACATGCGCATGGATCTGTTAGAAGTACATGCTTCAACAGTAGGTAAGACGGTGCGTTGGAAGATGTACTACATGAAGAATATAAATAGCTCCAAGTTGGGCAATAACCAATGACGAAACTGTTTCAATGTACGTGGATGTCATGATCCTTGAGCGAAAATCTGTATACCTCTTGCCCCCTCCTCTTGTGCCGTGTCTGTCATGACTTGACATGCTTCTACATAGTATATTCCATTTTATTATCTTTTGTTTAGACACATACCTTCTATAGAACATTTGTAAGGTATGTTCTCTCTTTATCATCAGGGTTGATTAGTCAGAAGTCACGTGACTTCAGAATGTTCCAGCAGTCTTTGTCATCTCGTATTTCACATCTGATATCAAATACCTGTATGACTCAATGCACTTCTTAGTTTGTTTGCATGGATACAAGGCTGTGTCCTCTGTTGTATATAAACCTAGGGCAAGTTCGAGGTGACAGACTAAGAACTTGACCTCCTCGTTGATTCTACCTAGCTCTCTCACAATCACCTTTGTCACTGTCCATCAGGGACACACAACTTTACTGAGACTATCACATCTTTGGCTAGGCTTGACATTGTCCCATTGTCAGCCTGCATGTAATTACCCTGCTCATAGAGTACAAGCGAGCGGGATGCGAGAGCACATGAGGGCACATCTAAGCAACGCTTGCACAAGCACACAAGGCGGCGACGAACAAGTGGATGGAGAAACACAGAGACTAAGCGAGATAAACGAGAGCTTTACGGGCAGAGGGACTACAGAACATGGCACATGAGCAGGTGGCAAGAAGGATAGGGATGCCTTGATCATGGATCATGATAACAAGCAGGGCAAAGTTTTTGGGGTCGTGGGTGATGAGGTGAAGTCAGTGATCAACCAGCGCATTGCGCAAGGTCTTGGTGGGAAAGGGTAGGCCTTGGAAGTGGACCCAGTGCAGATATCCTGAAATTGAGCAGGTGAAAAGGCCGTGGCCTGCAAAGGTGCATGCGTGGCGCATCCTGGCAGACATCAGGGTGCATTGCACGACGCTGTCGTTGCCCAGACAGCGGAGGGGAGTCTGGGGAAGCAGCTAGAGGTAGAACTCTGTGCTGGTGATGTAGTTGGTGTCTAAAGGCAGCGGTATGTCGGCAGGAGACGTGTGGGGAATTGGTCTGAGCAGTTTGGGCAATGAGGAGTGCAGGCAGTAGCAGCTTGCAAGAGTGCAAAACAGGAGGATTTCTACTTGTTGGAACAAGCCTTGGGCTTCCAGCTTTTAACTGGTAGCAGCTTCTCAAGTACGGGGTCTTTGGGCACCGGAGCGTCCGGGTGATTCGCATGGAACTCGTGTATCAGCCCTGCCAAGTGTGACAGCTTCTTAGCTGGTTCCCATATGTCACTGAACGGTTCATAGCCCTACCATCTGACCCTGTAGTACCATTCGTAATTTTGGACCTTCCAACTAAGCAGTTTCTCCACGTGGAACTCCTCCTCGCCCTGCTCAGTGAGGATATCAGGTGGCGGAGTAAATGTGCGCTCGAACTGCGGGTCCTCAGTCACAGGGGATAACAAACAAACATGGAAAACGTTGTGAGCCTTCATGGTGTCCAGGAGCTCCAGCCTGTATACATGTGAACCGACGCGCTCTTCAACAACAGAGGGACCAAAGCGCTTGTGGTCAAGCTTCTTGCTGGGGTGCTGCGACGCAATGTGCGTGCTCAGGAACCACACATTATTGCCAAGTGAGAACTCAGGTGGTGCAGATCCTTTGTAAGCGGTCTTGTAGCCTTCCTGTGTCCATTGCAACGTGGCCTTGATCCCCTCTATTGTCTTATGAAGTTCAGTAGCCCTGTCTTCCGCAACTGGTATCCCTGTGGGTCTCTCAGAGAAGGGTCGATGGCTGGGAAGTAGCTGCAGATGATCTCAAAGGGGGACTTCCTTGGTGCATCGCTGTTAGAGTTGATGTGAAAGAACTCAGCTGAAGGGAACCAATCCACCCAGTCGGTCTGCTTTGTGGTTGACAAAGAAGCGTAGATATGCCTAAATCCACTGGTGCTTGATCTCAGTTGGTCCATCAGACTGCGGGTGATAGGCTGTTGATAATGAGGGATGGATTTGCAGGGACTTGTACAGGGCCTTCAGGAGCTTGGAGTTGGATGTACAGCCCCTGTCAGACATTGTGAGCTTTGGGGTACCATGCAGCTTCCAGAGAGACTGTAGGGACATATCAGCAACGTCCCCAGTAGTGACCGTCTCTTTGGAGTGGATCGAGTGCAGCATCTCTCAGAACCTGTCCACTACAACTAAAATACTGTCCGTGCCTTTGCTCTTCGGCAGCTTGACAATGAAATCATATGAGATGTTGTCCAAAGGGCCATCGGGAAAAGTTAGGGGTTGCAGCGCAAAGTGTTTCTCCTGGCCTTTACTCCTTTGACAGGTTTCACAAGAGTCCAGGTAGTGGTTGCCCTGAAACTTCAGAGCCAGCCAGTAGTGGTGTCTAGATATCAGCTCCGGGGTTCTGGCGCATCTGGGATGTCCAGCGGCCAGTATGTCATGGGATTGAGACATGAACTTCTAGTGGAGCTCGGGTTCATCAGGAACAACAACCACGCCTCGACAGAACAGGATGCCGTCTTCCATGGTGTAGTTGTCACAACCCGTGAGGGAGTGAATCTGTGAGTGTATGAGTGAAGTACAGGCAACTCAAAATATCTTAGAGGTCGCACTGCGAAGTATTGAGTGGGGAAAGGACGAGGTGAACTGTTCTTGGGGTTAACCAAAACGATTCACAACGTTTATATATTGCAAGGACTACAAATCAAGTGACTACGCGAGTACTAAGCGGGTACAAGCGAGCGGGAAGCGAGGGAGCATGCGGAGACATCTAAGCGACCCTTGCACAAGCGCACAAGGCGACGGCAAGCAAGCGAGCGGAGAAGTCAAACAAACAAGCGATGAACAAGCGAGAGCTTATAACAAAGACCGAGAACTACACGTGGGACAGAGAGCTGACAAAGGAGGGACAAGAGAAAGAGATGTCACGATTTGAGGATCATGACATTACCCCCCAACAAAGGCCTGTCAGGCGGAGTTGGCAGGCCAGTGGTTCCATGCATCAGGTTTGCATTGGGAATCAGCAGGAGGTTCTCCCCAGCCTGTCCAATGCCTCTCCCTCCAGGAACCGGGCCCAGATTCCCAATGCCCGGCAGGTTCTTCCACTAAGTCCTCCTTGGGGACAGTAGCAGGAAGCGCCTGGTTGTCGGGGTACTGCAGGTACAAGTCCTCCATGGTGATGACAAGCGCAGAGTCCTTGGGGGACTCTGGATCGGGCAAGGGCGTGAAGGAGAGACCGTCTGAGTGCCACTGAGCAAGCAGGGCGAAGTTTCTTGGGTCGTGGGTGATGAGGTGAAGCCAGCGGTATGCCGGCGCGTTGCGCAGGGTCTTGGGAAAGTCTTCACCTTGAAAATCGACCCAGTGCAGATACCTGAGGGTTGAATGCCTGAAAAGCCCGTGGCCTGCGAAGGTACAAGTGCGGCGCATTCTGGCGGACATGACGGTGCATCGCAGGACGCTGTCTTTGCCCAGGCAGCGGAGCAGGGTCTGGGGAAGGAGTTGGAGGTAGAACTCCGTGTTGGAAATGTAGTTTGTGTCCAGGGGCAGCAACATGTCGGCAGGGGAAGTAGCAGGAATAAGTCTGAGCAGGTTGGGCAGTGAGTATGGCAGTGGCAGCTTGCGGGAGTGCAAAACGGGAGGATTTCCGCTTGTTAGAACGAGCCTTGGTCTTCTTGCTTTTAACTGGTAGCAGCTTCTCAGGCACATGGTCTTCTGGCGCCGGAGCGTCTGGGTGATTTGCTTGGAACTTGCGTATCAGCCCTGCCAAGTGAGATAGCTCCTTCGCTGGTTCCCATGTGTCACCAAGCGGTCTATAGCCCTGCCATCTGACCCTGTAGTACCATTTGCCGTTCTGAACCTTCCAATCCAGCAGTTTCTCCACGTGGAACTCTTCCTCCCCTTGCTCAGTGACTATGGGAGGTGGCGGAGTGAAGGTGCGCTTGAACTGGGGGTCTCCAGTCACCAAGGAGAGCAGACAGATGTGGAAGACTGTCACAACCCGTGAGGAAGTGAACTTGTGGATGTAGTTTGACTGCTTGACAACTCTAGATGTCCCAGAGGTTGCCTAGCACAGTGAGAAAGGGGGAAACGACGAGGTGAATTGTTTTTGGGGTTAACCAGAACGATTCACAGCGTTTATATATTGCAGTAATCAACTAAGCGACAGCTAAGCGATCTACAAGCGAGAGAAGACAGAGATACATCTAAGCGTCGCTTGTACAAGCGTGCTAAGCGACGGCAAGCAAACGAGACACATGAGAAAGCAAGCAAGCGAGAACTAAGCGATCTAAGCGGGGACAGAACTAAGCGACGGGATAAACAGGATAGGAAGACGACACATGAAGGGGGGGAAGGGAAAGAGAGATGTCTTGATCAAGGATCATGACAAAGACGTTGTGAGTCTTCATGGTGTCGGGAAGCTACAGCCTGTATGCGTGTGAACCGATGCGTTCCTCAACAACAAAGGGACCATAGCGCTTGTGATCAAGCTTCTTGCTGGGTCGCTGCGAGGTGATGTGCGTGCTCAGGAGCCAAACCTTATCGCCAGGTGAGAACTCAGGTGGTGCAGATCCCTTGTAAGCGTTCTTGTAGCGTTCCTGTGTCCATTGCAACGTGGCCTTGATCTCTTCAATTGTCCTGTGTAGCTCGGCAGCCCTGTCGTCGGCTACAGCTATCCCTGTGGGCTCCATGGAAGGGTCAATAACCGGGGAGTAGCCGTAGATGATCTCAAAAGGGGATTTGCCGGTTGTATCACTCCTGGAGTTGTTATAACAGAACTCAGCCAATGGGAGCCAATCCACCCAGTCGGTCTGCTTGTGGTTGACAAAGGAGCGCAGATATGCCTCAACCCACTGGTTCTTGATCTCAGTTTGACCGTCGGACTGCGGGTGATAGGCCGTGGAGAACGAGGGGTGGATCTGTAGGGACTTGTACAGGGCGTTCAGGAACTTGGAGTTGAATGTAGATCCTCTGTCTGACACAGTGCGCTTGGGGATGCCGTGAAGCTTCCAGACATACTGCATGAACATCTCAGCGACGTCCTCGGCAGTGGCGGTCTCCTTGCAGGGGATCAAGTGCAGCATCTTAGAAAACCTGTCCACAATGACCAGTATGCTGTCCATGCCTTTGCTCTTCGGCAGCTTGACAATGAAATCATATGAGACGTCTTCCCAAGGGCCATCAGGAATAGCCAAGGGCTGCAAAGCGAAGTGCTTCTCCTGGCCTTTACTCCTTTGACAGATTTCGCACGAGTCCACGTGGCGGTTGACTTGGAACTTCATATCCGGCCAGTAGTAGTGCCTAGATATCAGCTCAAGGGTTCTGGCGCGTCCGTGATGTCCAGCTGCGGGTGTGTCATGGAAATGTGATAGCGATTCCTGTTTAAGCTCAGGCTCATCAGGAACAACAACCCTGCCTTGGTAGAACAGTAGAGCGTCTTCCATTGTGTAGTCCTTGAACTTGGCAGCGACAGTCTTAGGCAGAGACTCAGGGTCAGAGGCGGCGGAGATCACAAGCTCAAGACTAGGGTCGTCTGGTAGGGCATCCTTGATTTGATCCATCATAGAAGCAAAAATTTCGGCTGCATAGCCAAGGAACACAGACTCAGGGAGCATCACCTGAGGCTCCGGCTCCACTTCAGCGTGACCTGCGCGCCTTGACAAAGCGTCCGGTTTCTCAGACTGTTTCCCGGGCTGGTGTGCAATCGCAAAGTTGTAGGAGGCCAGGAACAGATGCCAGCGAGCATGCCTTCTGTTGAACGTTCTAGCTTCCTTCCAGTACTCCAGGTCTTTGTGGTCCGTGAGTACAGTCACAGGTTGTTCAGTGCCCTCCAAGAATATGCGCCAGTGTTTGAAAGAGCACACAATAGCCAGGAGCTCCTTGTCATGAGTATCATAATTCAGCTCAGCAGGCGAGAAGCTGGATGACAGAAAAGCAATAGGATGTAAGCGCCCTTCAGACTGCCGTTGAGAAAGCACAGCCCCAAGGGCCGTTCCAGAAGCGTCAGTCTCCAGAATGTAGGGCTGAGACTCGTCAGGGTGAGCTAACACAGGTTCCTTGCAAGTCTCAGCCTTAATGGCCTCAAAAGCTGATTGGTGAGCGTCTTCCCAGGCCCATGGCTGGTCTTTGTGTGTCAGATTGTGCAGGGGCCGGGGAATAGAGCTGAAGTTGTTGATGAAGCGCCGATAGAAGTTGACAATCCCTAAGAACCTCTGTACCTGTTTCACATTCCGGGGTGCAGGCCAGTCCATGATCGCATTGACCTTGTCTTTTTCCATTGATATGCCGTCAGGGGTGATCACTAAACCGATGTAGGTAACTTCAGGGACAAAAAAGAAGCACTTGTCAGGGTTGCAGAACAGCTGATGCTGCTGCAAACGCCTCAGGACTTCAGTCACATGCTTGACATGATCTTCCCGGTCGTTGGAGAAAATCAGGATGTAATCCAAGTATACAATCACATAGACGTCGAGTAGATCCCTGAAAATGTCGTTCATGAAGCGCTGGAAGACCGCGGGAGCGTTTGTAAGACCAAATGGCATGACTAGGTACTCAAAGTGGCCATATTTGGTGCAGAAAGCGGTCTTCCACTCGTCTCCTGCTTTGATCCTAATGTTGTTGTAGCCCTGTCTCAGGTTTAGCTTAGTGAAAATCTTGGCATGGCGCAGTTTCTCAATCAGCTCGTCTTGATGGGGCAGAGCATAGTAGTTCTTGACGGTGATGTTATTGAGCCGTCGGTAATCAACCACCAAGCGTAGCCGGCCATCAGCTCGCTTGACAAACATGAGAGGGGCGCCGGTAGGGGACGTGCTGGCCCTGATCTTGCCGGCAGCAAGTTCTTCATCAATGTGTTCCTTCAAAGCTGTGGTCTCAGCGGGCGTCATAGAGTAGATGGGGCCATAGGGAACGTCTTTGCCTTCCTCAAGAGGGCGGTGTGGGGGCAGAGTGGTGAAGAACTCAGCGCCAAAGACGCGCATGAACTTCTGGAACTCCTCGGGGAGCGAGGAGGGTGTTTTGCCATCTTCAGAGACGATTCCAGCCTTCCCTATCAAGGGTTCAGTGATAGACACACGCATAGTTGGCCACTCAGTGTCAGGGTTGGCCAATTTCAGTCAGGGTAAGCCCAGGATGATGTCCCTGTCTCCAAGGGGAAAACAGAAGAATTGTTGAGTGAAAGAGTGTGATTCCACAGAGAAGGTGATGTTGCATTTGAAGCGAATAGCATCCCTGACCTCCTTCCCGTTGATGCCGACCACGCGGCGAGGGGAGGAGAGTTCAGTCAGGGGTATGGATAAGCGGCGGGCCACTTGAGGGTCTATGAAGTTTACGGAGGAGCCGGAGTCAATGAGAGCCAGTCGGGGAGGGCCTGTGGATCCCTCAATGTGAATAGGTAGAAGCAAACATGATTTGGATTGGATTGCAGCACATTGTAATGGTTCTAAAGACATTGGGGGGAACAGAGCAGCACTAGACACAGGTAAGATAGGCTGCCCTAGACTTTTCCCAACTCCACGGGGTCCTCCAGGTCGATCAGGTTCGCAGCCTTGCCCGATGTAGCCTTAGGGCGGTCGCTTGCCTTGAGCATCCACCCGTTCTTGCAGTCCTCAAACTTGTGATTGGGATCTCCGCCATTGACGCATTTTCCTGCCTTCCTGCGCTTCTCCCTGATCTCCACAGTGACAAACCCGGCTGATTTGCCGGCAATTGGTTTGGCAGTGGGCTGGGAGCTCGACGCGGGTGTGCCCTGAGTCTCTCCGCGAGCCTCAAAGAGCGTGTTGTCGATAAGAGAGGCTGTTGTCATCAGCGCTTCCAGGGTGGTGATGTTTCTGCCTATGGAGTGCTCAATGAGCTTGCTCCTGACGAATGATTTGAGTCCCCGGCGGAAGGCGGCCATTGGAGTGGCGTCGTTCCAATCTAACTCGGAAGCAATGACCCTGAATTCAGTTGCATAGTTGCTAGCGCTTACAATTTGTTTCAGGGAGTTGATTTGCCGCTCTGCGACTTGCAGGGCTGCGGGATCCGACCAGTTAGCAAGGAGGCCGGCCTCAAACGTGTCCCAGTTGGTCAGATTGGCGTCGGCTCCCCGGAGATGAGCTTGTTCAGGTAGTGCTGTCCCCACTGCTGGGGAGACCCTCCTTCAGGTTCATCAGCACATACATGATGCGCGAGTCGTCGGAGGGGAAGCTGGAAGCGTTGGAGATGAAGTAGGTCTTGCACTCCAACAGCAATTCCTTCGCTGCGTTCCCCTTCTTCCCATTGAACTTCTCTGGTGCTGGGATCTTGCTCTTGGAGTGCGCCGGGCCTGGTGTCTGGCTGGCAGCGCGTACTACTTATTCCAGAGGTCCTGCCAGTGCTTGTTCAAAGATGTTGGCCAGGTTCTCCATAACTCGTACCTCCTTGGCTTCCTCTGTCTCTCCAGGCAGCGCCGGGGTGTCTCCTCTGAGGGAGGCAACGGCAGGGGTGTTGCTGGATGTAGCGGGTACGTTTGGATCAGCGATTGGGCCTCCTGGAATTGCAGGCTCATCCTCCTCGTGTTCTTTATCAATGCTAACAGTGCGACGACGCGGGGCGGCTGGTGTAGACGCTCCCAAGGTGTTAAAGCCGTCATCTATGGCATAGGATTGGCGTCCAGCTGCAGGGTGAGGAATCCCTCCTGGTTTCCTTGTATAGCCTTCAGTTTCTGGGGCCTTCCCTTTGGTGTCTGAGGAATCGTCGGACCCAAATCTGGTGCGCACATCGTACTGCTTGTACGCGGACCCAATGGCCTGCGAGGGACGGGGAGGGTCTGGTGCTGCTGTGGTTGTGTGGGTGAGCTGAGCGCTTGCCTGTGCGCTTGAGAGGTTCTGGAGTGCGTCTTGCACGGTGCTGTTGATTAGAGTGGTGAGGCGATTCTCCATGTCGTTCAGAGACTCCTGGAGATTGTTTTGGACGTGTTCTAGCGCAGTGTGGAAGGCTGGCAACCATCGGTCCTTGGTCCAATTAGATAGGTGTACAGGCACTCCAGCTTGAGGCGATCGTCTGGACCGTAGAGGAATGCGCCTGATGTTAGCGTGAGCGCGGTGTCTGCGCTTGTTGTGGTGCCACCAAGCTGAATGGTTGGTGGCTTTGTTGAGGCGCGAGCAGATGCTGTGCCCGAGGGTTGCGCACTGGGGCGTCAGCCATAGCGTCCCAGGAAGATGGACAGAGAGATGGACTTGGGTAGAAGTTGGCCAAGGGGTTATTCTAGCCAGATGTATGGCTGTTGTAGACGGTAGAATGCAAGCACAAAGTGAAGTTGAGCAGGGGTGTAATGGAACACAGCCAGAGTGAGGCAAACAGGCGACAGCCTTGAAAGAACGATTCACAATGTCACAACCCGTGAGGAAGTGAACCTGTGAGTGTATGAGTGAAGTACAGGCAACTCAAAATATCTTAGAGGTCGCACTGCGAAGTATTGAGTGGGGAAAGGACGAGGTGAACTGTTCTTGGGGTTAACCAAAACGATTCACAACGTTTATATCTTGCAAGGACTACAAATCAAGTGACTACGCGAGTACTAAGCGGGTACAAGCGAGCGGGAAGCGAGGGAGCATGCGGAGACATCTAAGCGACCCTTGCACAAGCGCACAAGGCGACGGCAAGCAAGCGAGCGGAGAAGTCAAACAAACAAGCGATGAACAAGCGAGAGCTTATAACAAAGACCGAGAACTACACGTGGGACAGAGAGCTGACAAAGGAGGGACAAGAGAAAGAGAAAGAGATGTCACGATTTGAGGATCATGACAGTAGTCCTTACACCTTGCAGCGACAGTCTCGGGCAGAGACCCAGGGTCAGAGGCTACAGCGATCACGAGTTCTAGCCTGGGGTCATCTGGTGAGGCATCTTCAATTTGATCCATCATGAAATGGAAACTTCGTCGGCATGTATCTAAGAAACACAGACTCAGGGAACCTCACTTAAGGCTCTGGCTCACGTTCTGCGTGATCTGCGCGTGACAGAGCATCAGGCTTCTCAGACTGTTTCCCAGGCCGGTGTGTGATTACAAAGTTGTATGATTCCAGGAACGAGTGTCAACGAGTGTGTCTTCTGTTGAATGTCTTAGATTACTTCCAGTATGCCAGATTCTTATAATCCATGAGCACAGTTACAGGTTGTTCGGTTCCTTCCAAGAATATGCACCAGTGTTCAAGGGAGCGCACAATAGCTCAGAGTTCCTTGTCATGAGTCTCAGAGTTGAGCTCAGCAGGGGAGAAGCTAGAAGACAGGTGGGTGATAGGGTACAAGCGGCCATCTGATTGTCGTTGCGAGAGCAGAGAACCAAGAGCAGTTCCAGAAGCGTAAGTCTCCAGCATGTAGGGTTGTGATTGATCAAGGCGAGCCAACACAGGTTCTTTGCACATCTCAGCCTTGTTTGCCCCACACGCTGATTGGTAAGCGTGTGACCAGGTCCAGGGTTGGTCCATTGGATGCGCCAGACTGTGCAAGGGCCGGGCAACAGAGCTGAAGTTGTTGATGAACTGATAGTAGAAGCGCAGCTGGTCATCAGCTTGCTTGACCAACATAACTGGGGCGCCGGCAGAGGACGTGCCAGCCCTGATTTTCCCAACAGCAAAATCTCTATTAATGTGCTCTTTCAGAGCCGTGGTCTCAGCGAGTGTCATACAGTCGATGGGGCCATAGGAAACGTCTTTGCCTTCCTCATGAGGGATGGCGCAGTTGTAGGCGCGATGTGGGGGCAGAGTAGTGAAGAACTCAGCGCCCAAGACGCGCATGAACTCATGGAACTCCTTGGGGAGCGAAGAGGGTGTTTACCATTCTCATGTACAGTTCCAGCATTCCCTCTCGAGGGGACAGTGAGAGACATACGCATAGTTGGCCACTCAGTGTCAGGGTTGGCCAATTTCAGCCAGGGTGAGCCCGGTATGATATCCCTGTCACCGTGGGGATGGCGGAAGAACTGTTCACTGAAAGAGTGTGACTCTACAAGGAGGCGATACTGCATATGAAGCGAATTGCATCTCTGACCTTCTTGCCGTTGGTGCCGACCACGCGGTGAGGGGAGAAGAGTTCCGTCAGGGGTATGGATAAGCGGCGGGCCACTTAGGGTAAATGAAGTCCACAGACGAGCCGGAGTTAATTAGAGCAAGTTTAGGAGGGCATGTGGTTCCCACAGTGTCAATCGGAAGGAGTAAAAATGCTTTTAATTGTACAGCAGCACATAGTAAAGGCTCTTCTATAGATATTGGGGGAAATAGGGCAGCACTATACACAGTAAGACAGGCTGCCTCAGATTTTTCCCGGCTACACAGGGTCCTCCAGGTCAATGAGGTTGGCAGCCTTGCCAGTAGTGTCATGATCCTCAAATCATGACATCCCATTTCTCTTGCCCCTCCTTTGTCTGCTCTCCTTGTTCATGTAGATCAGTGTCTTTGTCATGTTCTTAGGCTGATTCTCGCTTGTCTATTTAATTTCTCTGCTTGCTTGCTTGCCGTCGCGCGCTTATGCAAGCGTCGCTGGGATGTGTTTGCTTGTGTTCTCGTTTCCAGCACGCTTGTACTCGCTTAGTGCTCGCGTAGTGTCTTGATTTGTAACCACTGCAATATATAAACCTTGTGAATCGTTCTGGTTAACCCCAAAAACGATTCACCTCGTCGTTTCCCCCTTCTTCACTGTGTTTAGCAAGCTCTAAGACATTTGGACTTGCCAAGTACTCAAAACTACATCCACAGGTTCACCTCCTCACGAGTTGTGACAAGTAGTAGCCGGGGGGAGGTCGCTTGTCTTGAGCATCCATCCATTCTTGTAGTACCCAAAGTTGTGGCTGGGGTCTCCACACATAGGGCATTTTTCTGCCTTCCTGCACTTTCCCTGATTTCTACAGTCACAAAGCTGGCTGATTTTTCCGGTGACTTGTTTGGCAATGGGTTGCGCGCTCGACGCGGGCGTGCCCTGAGTCTCCCTGCGAGCCTCGAAGAGCGCGTTGTCTATCAGGCAGGTTGTGGTGATGAGATCCTTATGGGTAGGGATGTTTCTCCCAATGGAGTGCTCCATACGTTTGCTCCTGACAAACGGCTTGAGTCCTCGGCGGAATGCAGACATCAGGGCAGCGTCGTCCTAGTCTAACTCAAATGTGATGACCCACAACTCAGTGGCGTAGTTGCTGGCGTTGCCGACTGGTTCCAGGGCGTTGATTGCCTTTTGGCAACTTGTTGAGCTGTAGAGTCGGACCAGTTGGCTAGGCAGCCGGCCTCAAACGTGTCCCAGTTGGTCAGATAGGCGTCGGGCTCCCCTACAATCAGTCAATTGAGTAAGTGCTGTCCCCACTGCTTAGGGAGACCCTTCTTTAGGTTCATCAACACACACATGATTCTAGAGTCGTCCGAGGGGAAACTAGAGGCGTTCGAGATGAAGTAGGTCTTGCACTCCAGCAGAAATGCCTTTGCTGCGTTCCCTTCTTCCTATTGTACTTCTCCTGCGCTGGGATCTTGCTCTTGGCGTACGGCGGGGTATATCCTGATTGTAGGGACGTTGCTGGGCGCTGCAGGTACGTCGATATCAGCCGTTGGTGACCAATGGCACAACCAGTGGTGCTGTTGTGGATCATAAAACGCTCCATTCCCCAACTCAGTTGCTTTGGGGATTGGCCTGTGATTGAGATCCTATGTACGGTTGAAATCTGGATTAACAACTGTGTAACCTTCTGCCCTGTTTCCGTGTCCCTCAAACGAGTTGTGCACAGTAGTAAAGATTTTCCGTCCTACTAATATGTGTTGTGATGTACCCAAGACATATATGCCATGGAATCGGACTCCCCACACTGCAAGATATGCCGCTATTAGTCAAGAATTGAGAATGCGCAAGATGAAAACGTGCAAGGAGCTGAAGCATAAGTAGAGAGCAGTTGGTTAGCAAAAGCCACCGCAGCGACACATCCAGTGTATTATATCTCAACTACTTTGAGTTGTACTTAGACGATATATTCGTTCTTTTTTGCAGGCACAAGAAACGCAGCAACAGAGCGAGCAACTGGCCAGAGAACAAGAAGAAACATCTGGGGATTGCTCGGTTGAAGTACTTCTCACGTAACTGCCTAAACAGGGAATATGGCTTACTTCAAGCTCAATAGGAGCAAAGCAGTTCTTAAAGACTTTCTCCTGCTCAATTGCAAGGAGCTTCTTGCCCTTCTCATGGAATGGTTACATTTACATCACACCAAATGTCTGCAGCTACGAATCTTCAACCTAAGGCTCCAGGTGAAGTTGAACATATTAACACTATTCCTGAATAATGTCACAACCCGTGAGGAAGTGAACCTGTGGATGTAGTTTGAGTGCTTGGGAAGTCCAAATGTCTTAGAGCTTGCTCAACACAGTGAAGAAGGGGGAAACGACGAGGTGAATTGTTCTTGGGGTTGACCAGGGCGATTCACAAGGTTTATATATTGTATCAAAGTGGTAAGCGAGCAGTGTGCGAGTCGCGAGGTACAACTAAGCGAACTACAAGCAAGAAGAAGGAGGAACACATCTAAGCGGCGCTTGCACAAACGCAAGAGGCGACAGCAAGCAAGCGGGAGACATTACAAAGCAGAACAAGCGAGAACAAGCGAGAATAAGCGAGGGAACTGACATAACGCAATTGGAACTGCCAGCAAGGCAGAGAGCGACAAGGGAAGCGAGGAGGGGCAAGAGAGAAGAGATGTCTTGATCAGAGGATCATGACAAATAAGCATCACTGGATGAGCCAATGCAGAGTAGAATTGCTTCTATAGAATTCCTCAACCCAACACCACTTACTGTAAACTAAACACTGCTAAATCCATTTGGACTTGTTCAAGAGTATCAAGTTGGTCCAAATTCACCTCTTTCTTTGCTTTCTGCACTTTGAACAACTTCAGAGCCAGATCTGTCCACCACTGTGCCACCTGAACTCTCTGCAGTTGCTGAGCTATTCTATGCTAAACGGGTTTGCACAATCATTGTCACTCTTACTGACTTATCATCATCTTGCTTGGCTCACTGGTTTTATACTCATGATGACACCACCTCACAATAAAGTACCAACACAATATATTTTGGCTTGCAACTGTGTGTGACCCTTAAATGTTTGATGATATGTCCAGGATATCTGACACAAACAAGACATGTAGGGTGTGACCTTACCGCATCCCCTCAAGGTGCATTATGGGCAAGTCAAGTAATCAGTGCTGGGTTGATGGGCATGCTGGGCGTAGTGGTCTGTAGTCATCTGGGCATGCAGGTGCACACGTGCATCCTGCAATGATGGCATAGGTTGGAGCTGCTGTGCGTATGTCGAGTGTTCCCGGGGCAAGTGTTAAGACACGCATCAGTGTGGCGGTTGCCAGTCATGCACAATGTTAGCCCAAAGTAGCAAGGTCTGCAATGGTCTTGTTCGGGGTGGGACATTGGAGAAGGTCGGGCAAAGATCACGGAAGTATTTCCGATGCCTCCATGTCAAGCATTCCCTGGTCTGTGACACACCTAAAGCACGCTATACAGCTGCTTTTCCCCTCACAAAAACCCACCAGAGCTTGTTCACCAGCATGGTAGCCTAAGACACGGCGGAGTATCAGGGGTGCATATCAGTGGAGCTGGGGGGTCATCCTTTACACGAGGCGGGGGAGTTGCGCTTTGAGCAAGGGGCAAGGTGTAGGGCACCTGTCATGACCCTGGATCAAGACACCTTTCACTCACTTGCCCCTTCTGCATGTGCCACGTCTTGTTGTTTCTTTCCCTGCATTCCCTCATTTGTTCTCGGTTGTTTCCTTCTGTGTCTCCGCTCGCTTGATTGCCGTCGCCTTGTGCGCTTGTGCAAGCGTCGGTTGGATGTGTTGTCATGTGCTCTCGCTTCCCGCTCGCTTATACTCGTGTAGTGCTCGCTTGTTGTCTGATTCGTAACCTTTGTGATATATAAGCTGTGTGATCGTTCTGGTTAACCCCAGGAACGATTCTCCTTGTCTTATCCCCATTACACACTCTGCAGAGCAACTTCTAAAACATTTTGAGTTGCTTGTACTCAATCACTCGCTCACGAGTTCACCTCAGTCGGGTTGTAATAGCACCTGTCTGTCATGATCCTCAAATCATGACATCTCATTTCTCTTGCCCCTCCTGCATCCGCTCTTCGTCTCATGTGTAGTTCTGTGTCTTTGTCATGTCTTCCTCGCTTAGCCTCGCCTGTCTGTTTGATTTCTCCGCTCGC